>JACXGM010008293.1:0-29177 GCA_016801145.1 Umbra pygmaea
TATTTTGTGTCGCAACGGATTGTGGGCTATATCAGCCCAAAAAGCATGCAGGGTTGCATACTTCGAAAATCCCCCGGAAATAGTAGACCATCCGGGGACTGCTGACATACTATTTTTGCGTACTATGGTTTGGGACATACTAATCGTAGTCTGGCATACTATTTAGTATGCATACTTTGCGTATTGAGACGCAGCCATGGACTTTAAACAGCTAGGTAACTGGTGCCCGAATCCAGTCCAGGGCAACCATGTCTTTTTACAAGTGGGAAAGTACTTCTTCTTTAGCAAAGTCTGACCTGTAAATGGTGTGTCATCCACCATCTATGAAGATGTTGAAAGGTGGTGAGCACACACTGCTGAGTGGCGGAGCCGGAGTCTGATTGCTGCGTTTAATACTGTACTTAAGAGTGCTGTAATGGTTGAGTTTGCCCAACGTCTAGCACAGCTGCTGGGTTAATGAACACACTGGGAGCGTTGGCACCAGGACCTTGCAGCTGCAGTGCCTGGATAAACTAACATTTTTCAATGTATAATGCAGGCTTCACGTATGATGTCTATCAAACTTAGATGTTTTTTAATCAAAGAAGTGTTTTGCACTTTAATGATTTATATACAAAAAGCAACAGAAATAGAGCATCTGCCACGTTCGTCTGCAAAGCTATTGAAACAGAAGGTACCGGTAATCAAAATCCATAAATGCTTTGTCATTCAGGCAATACTTTGTGTTTGACATCTAGCCTCCGGTTCGCATTAAATGCAACACTTGAGTTTCTGTTATTCATTGGCACTTGTCAGCACTATTTCATGCCACCTGGGTTGAGGGTGTACTGTAACAATTTACAGTTCACACAGCCACAAGTTCTCACGGCCACAAGCATCAATTCGTTTGATGGAAAAAATATGGATGGCTAATTACAAATGTTTTACTTTGAAGCCTAATTCACCATCACTGTTCAAAAGATTAAGGGCCCTATTTCAAAGATCTAAGCGCACAGTAGGGCTGCAAAAATTGGAAATAAATAACATTGCGATATTTTGTTTCCCAACGATATATATTGCGATATTGCAAGCCAAGCCATCAATGTAGGCTACAGTCAATCATTACCATTCCATGATACTAATAATTTCACTAATAAACAAGCTTCATTCTCTGTAAACAGAAAAGCAGTACACTTTTTTTATAAAACAGCAGCTTTACACCAACCCCCGATTGGTTTATAAAATATACCTGAAAATATATATTTTTTATAATAGAACTTATAAGCATTTTGGTTCACAATCTTTTGTTTTTAAGTCAACTTTTTTTTGCCAACGTGCCAAAGTAAAACAGTGTTGGTCATCATCATAATCATGGATAAGCAAATGCGACGGCGTGTAATTGCAACATATCTTTACGATATGAAACGTTATGAAACGTTATTGCGTTTGTTATTTCTTTATGTCGTTGACAGCCTTTCTGGTAACGTGTCACACTGGCAAAGGCATCGCAAATAGTGTTTTGTTTTGATTGACATCCGAGATTAGATTTTGTACTCGTCGTAAAGAGCTTTCTGGTGCCGTTTTAAGTGATAAGACAAATGGGTGGTTTTTCCATGTTGCCACAACTTTATAACACTCCTGACAAAGTACCTGTTTTTTGTCAACATCCTATTTTTTGTAGCCGAAATAGTCCCAAAGATTTTGACCTTATTTTTGGTATGAAACCATCCTTTTTTACCTGCGAAATGCGTATCCTCTTCGTCGCTCATCTTTCGCTAGTACAGGTCTGCCAGTGACAGAGAATGTTGGCTGTGAGCAGCGGCACAACAACCAATCACAGCGAATCAGTCACTGTGCAGGCATGCGGAGCGTGCATGTCATCCCAGCAACAAACCATATAACAAACTTGTGTAAACTGTGGTGCTACCTATACTGTCATTGGGTGCTACCCTTCTTCACATCGCATGTTCTGGCGATGTGACTATCGCACATGCGCACATCGGGATGTCGATGCTAAAACACAACATCGTTCAGCCCGAGCGCACAACATGAAGTGCATGGCGCAGGTGCGTTTAGGGCGTGTCCAAAAAAAAAGGTCAGTGTGCTGGGTGCAGGGCCGGCACGCCCATTAGCATAGGTGGGCGAATGTTTTGTCTTGCCTAATGCTGGATTCACACCAGGCACGGCAAACTGGTTGCGTTCTGGCGGAAGCAATGCGTACCGCTGCGGCAAATCTACCAGATCAGGCAAAATGTGGATGCGGTGCGGCGGGTGTTTCGCAAAGAGTTGAAATTATCCAACTTGTGCGATGCTTTGCAATACGACACCAGGACAGGAAGTTGATGTACCACCGAAGAAGAGCTAATATGTCCCTTTTACCTATTGGTTTATGGGATTGCAAGAAAAGCTTTGACAGCTTGTATTGTAAATGAATACTAAACTGAAAAAGGTCCTGCTAGTCGCCTTGCTGGAGGAGTTCAGTTGTATGCAACGTTGTCCACCATCTTGAAGATGCAGAAGATTGATTACGATGTTGATTGCGGTGTACAAGTGTGTCAACATTACGATGTCGTATGGTGATTTTTTTGCTGTGCCTGGTGTGAATCCAGCATAAGGCGGCAGAACATCCAAAACCGTTTATTCATGGGTGTGTTTTGGGCGTAACATGCAATAAACCAATCAGAGTGTCATCTCCAATTCTCTTTAAGAACCAGGTGCGTTTGTACCTTGGTGCATTGCTATTATGGTGGTTTTGCATCGTAATATTTTTAATTGTAATCTTTAGCATGTTTGTGTGCTGCTGCACTTCTCTGTGTGTGTGTAACCAGCATAGTGTGCGTGCACTGCGCATAAGCCTAGGTGCATTTGACTAATTTGCTATTAAAATAACAATGACATGCGCTATTGACTTTAGACCAGGCTTTTTTTGGTCAATGGTGTGATCACTTTTTGATGCCTCCAGATATCATACGCCAAGAATTATGGGTGCAAAGATGGGCACAGGTGCATTTGCTATTTCAAAAATGTGGGCGCTGGACGGGAAATTGACAATTAAGCAAAAACACTTGCGTCAGGCTTTGCGCTGTGCTGCGCCGGGTGCAAGTGTTATATCTGGCTAAACGCACTGTAGTCCAACTGATTTGCTGAAGTAGGATGTATGCCTGCAATACTATCAGAACTCAAACAACAACTGCATACAATAGGATTGATTACATTTTATAGAGCAGTGCAAGGAAAGATCTTTACATTTTTTTACAGTGTTTGTGATACTTTATTGCCCTGTAGGTCCAGTTATATTTGATGGGATTTGGTCAGGAAACACACAATAATTCTTGTCATGATGATGCTGGAAAAGGCAGCTTTTAAAATATGGCAAAGATTTAAACGTCTAAATGTTGGGGTTTTGTGAAGGAAAGAGTCTTGATTGAAAATGTCAGAAATGGGTAATGTGTCCATTTAACTTGGTTTTGGAGTTTTACTGTCTGACTGGCTGTTATTCTAAAAAGTCATAGTGATGCAGCTGCTCAAATGGCTGAAGGGTATCTTATGCCTAAATGTGTGTTTATCCTAGGCCTAAATGGGTGTTTATCCTAGGCCTAAATGGGTGTGTATCCTAGACCTAAATGGGTGTGTATCCTAGGCCTAAATGGGTGTGTATCCTATACCTAAATGGGTGTGTATCCTAGGCATAAATGGGTGTGTATCCTAGCCTAAATGCATGTATATCCTAGGCGTAAATGGGTGTGTATCCTATGTTTAAATGCATGTATATCCTAGGCGTAAATGGGTGTGTATCCTAGCCTAAATGCATGTATATCCTAGGCGTAAATGGGTGTGTATCCTATGCCAAAATGCATGTGTATCCTAGGCCAAAATGGCTGTGTATCCTAGGCCTTAATGGGTATCCTTGGCCTAAAAGCGTGTGCATCGTAGCCTAACTGTGTATCCTAGCTTAAATTTGGTGTGTATTCTAGGCCTAAATGGGTGTGTATTCTAGGCCTAAATGGATTTGAATCCTAGGCCTAAATGGGTGTGTATTGTAGGCCTAAATGGGTGTGTATTGTAGGCCTAAATGGGTGTGTATTGTAGGCCTAAATGAGATTGTATCCTAGGCCTTATGGCTAGGAAAAGGTTTTGACACAAGACCCCCCCCATCCTTTTTGAGATGATATAGAGACTTCCTATTTGCATCACCACAAATGGAGTTCAGCCATCTACACAGTGCAGTAACAGCCATCTATGCAATGCAGTAACAGCCATCTGGCAAATGATCGTCAGATTTTTCACCTCATTGCCAACTGTGTGGTCAGTTTAGATTTTCCAATTCATTTTAATTTGGGCATAGGGAATAATGAATTCTCAACTGGAGTTACTTTATAATCTCTGCAGTGACCTCGCTGACAATGGCATGCATTGCTGTTTCAATGTGTAGCCTACTTCCTTTTTTGGGTGGAGGGGTATAGGCAAGTATGAAGCATAGGCTTGGGAGGCAGATATGTAGGGGGAGATGGCAAGGAAGGACCCAGACATTTGGCCAAGCCGAGTCTCAAACCCCTGTTACCAGGGGGCACATGTGGTCAAGAGTCAGGAGCTTAGAGCACTACCCTAAGCTCTGGCACGGCCTACTTCCTTTTCCTCCTGGGATTTCTTTTTGTCATTGTTGTCGTTTTGGATAGACGATGGCTGCAAGGCTGAAAAAGGACTCCTGTGTCAAACCACGATTGACAAAACAGACTCTACAAATGAGGGCCTGCGTATATTTTATTAATAGAACAAAGAGGAAAACTTGACCAATGATTTTTCAGTCGAGTGCAGAGTACCAGGCGTACTGAAACCTACGTAATTAACTCCGCTTTTGAACAGTCATAGCGGGATTTCTGCAAGGCTTAAATGACTTGCGGCTTTTGGTTTGAAGTATTGATAGTGATAGCAGCACATGGGATGCTAATCATGCTACGCTACAAAGCTATAGAACAGATGGACGTACAGTCCAGTATTACAATGAAAGCTAGATAAATTATTAACAGGACTTCTCGTTCAAAGCATTCAGTTGTATTCTTTTAGTCATTAAGCAGGCCGGAAACATCAGAAATGGTGATCAAGTGAGCTGTTTATAGGTCAAACTGTTGGCAGTTGGTAAACCATTTGGCGCCATCGAGTACCTGGTTGTCATGCCTGTATTAAGTGTCCAGCAGCAGCTGATGTCTGGTTCATGCGAGCACATGTCCTCTGTAGTCATCAGGCTCGGAGGCCCACGCCATTCTTCCATATCCACTTCAGCCGTAGACTCACAAGGCCTAGCCCAGCTGCTCTGCTTGAGAAAAATGAGACATATGACCGTAGTAAAAAAATAGGGGACAGAAATTGGCCATGGCATTTCCTTGGACAAACTCAATTGGAAACTGTCTCCTGGATACCTAAAACGTAGTTTCATGACCCCTCCAATCGTAAGAGAACAGTTGATTGTTTTAGCGGTTGACTGATGTCTTTTGATGCCTATTTTTCCCCCTGTCGCTCCCTTTACATCTACAGTGTTATATGTGTGTTTACTATCTTGCTGTGTATGCATTCTCCTTGTTATTCTATTACTTGGATCTGAGCTGAGCACACGAGAATCAAGTACCATTTAATTCCCAGCTTGTGTGGGATTAGACAGCTCATATGGGGAATTACAGCCGGCAACCCAACTGAGCCCGCGCCGAGCGCATGGTGGGACATCAAAGATGTCAGCAGCTCCAATCAAGTCAGATTGAATTCACTATTGCCCGTTCCCCAGGTCCCTATTACTGCATACCTTCCTGGTGTCTCGTGGTTTTATTGAAATAAAATAAGGATACAAGTTTTCTTTCTCAGCCCAGACCAACCAAAATCTAAACTGTAAACCGTACAGCCATGAGGGATAAAGGACAATGCAAATGTGTTTGCTCAACTACTGAAACACGGTTTCCCCCAGGGTAACAGGTAACGAACACATATACTCTGCTATGTCTGTGTTTGAAAAGCACGTTTATTCGCCATTAACTGCAGATTAGGCTCCAGGGGAGGGACTTTGTGACCATTTCAATTAATCTTCACCTTCTTATTGGAAGAGGAGCTGATTTCGCAGTGGATGACTGCTCATGTTCTCACTGGATAACTACTTCGCCTGGCCCTTGAGAACATGGAGAGTGTAGCGATGAATGTCGCGTGACAAGGTGTGAAAGCGAAAACACAAAAGTGTTTGTGGATGTTCCATGGATGCTCCCCTCGGGCCGTGTCCATTGTCCTCTGTAGTGCTTCTCAGCTGTGACCAGCAAGACATGGCACCTTTTCAGCTTCTGACTCTGCATCCAGAAGGCAATCACTGTCTCTGGTTTAACACTTGAACTACTGAAGCCATTTAGAGTTGGGGGTACAGGAAACCAATTTCCTTTGCTCTTTCTTGGCTCTATCTGCTGATAGAGCTAAACTGACAAACCCATTCTTTCCCATGGCTGTCTCTTGTCCCTCTGTAGCAGACTTACTATAGGTTGAGCAAGGTTTCGAATGTACCATTGCATATAAAATCACAATTTCAATTTGCAATGCAATTTGCAAAAAGAATATACTGTAGATTTCTGGCAATTTTCAGTCCTAGAAGCTACCGGGAGCTATTCAACAGCACAGCGCTAACGGGACTGGAAGAGTAGCAGCGCTGTTGGGGAAATTAGTGAGGTATTGATGTTTATGAATGTGATAACATGTGACAGAAGTCAGAGCCATTGAGCAAGAGAAGTGTTCAGTCATAGCTATTAAAAGGCTTGTGTTTTCTTAAGGCATAGAATAATACGGAACACACTGTAGGACATTTTCCACTTGTCAGGTTTCCTTCCAACCGTACACTGTTTTGCACCCGGCACTTGAATACAACTCTGCCTAATCAGGCTCTTTGACAAGGCCTTTCTTTATAACTAGATGTGCATTGATTTGATTTATGAGCTTCAGCTGCATGCTGATTGTGTTTAATAGAAGGAAAAGTTCATTGTTATTGCAGTGGAAACAATGCATTACTTTTCTCACTTGAAGTCCCTTATCCAGAAATATACACAAAGTGAACTCTGAGGGAATACAACCTAATAGTCTTTTTACAAGTGTTACTGCAGCGCAGTAAGAGAGAGGTAGTTAAATCTCTACCCCTGTACACAATACTTTGCCTGTGATTGTTTGTTTTGATTATGTCTCTGAATACACTCAAAGTTGTGAAATGGATATTGTACATTTTCTTTCTTTCTTTTCCATGGTCTCAATGTAACTTCGTTTTGGAGGTGTGAAGTGCGTGGGGTAGAATATGCGTCTGGCTTCTCCCAGCTGTCCTATGTATTACCCACGGCTGTTAAGGAGATGGAATATGGCATAAAGTAAGATCATACAAAACGCTTACCGTTGCCGGTGAGTGGCAAAGTGTTTTTGAAAACGGAGGAGCACAAGTGGTGAAAGACTGGTGATTGATGTTCGCACGTAATAATGGCTACTTGGAAATTCCTCTCAAATGTATAATGCAAGCTGCCTAGCAATTTCGTCTCGGTGGAAATGATGCGTGTAGAGACGGTTCGTGACCACTGGTTTCTAGAAAAAGTAGCGAGGCTGGCTACTTGTGTGCTCGTTAATGGGTAGTCTATAGACCGGAAATGTCATTCAATGTAATTCTTGAAAATGGCTCAAGTGATGAATTTGGTCCCTTATACTGGAGGAACCCAAGAACATTTAGCATCAGCCTCTACCTTATGATGCCTGGCAGAAATTACCTCAGGCAGACAGTAGTGCGAGATGGAGGAAAGCCGGTGTAAAATGGTAGCTTCTTCCTGTTGATCCTCAGGCTGCTGTTAACAATGCAACAATGTCCCCGGAGAGGCAGAGAATTGCCTCAGGCTGCCTTAAATTACCCTCAGGTTTAACAGGGCTCTCTGGCACCAACATGCCTGTAACTGCAGTAGACCCACTTTGGTCACAGAGGAAATGAAATAAGAACTGTTGTTTTGTCCGACCCCTTTTTTGGCTTTCTCAAAAAATGTTGCGCAATGAAGGTCCTCTGTTTTTTTATGGCAGGTAATCATGTTTAATTGAACAAGGTCATCAATGTCTATCCTTCTGGTTACATGGTGTTCAGGTTGTTTTCCCCCGCCTCTGGCCCTGTCCTGCTCATTCGTACTTCCTGGTTCCTGCTGGTCATTGGCGCTCTTCCGAAAGTACTCATGATAGCGGGGGGCCTTTGAAGCTTGACAGGAGGCAGGGAGCCGTGCAAGGGGCTGCTGTTGATGGCTCATTACCCAAGACCTGCCTGAATCGTCATCCCTGTACATCGCCTTTTTAGAGGTAAAGGGTGTTACCTCCACTTAAAATCAGCGGAATATATTCACCCACCTGCTGGCCATCACCTGAATGTGTCAGTGTTTTGGAGACAGGCAAGGTTTGTGTGTGAAGGTTGTTCCCAATCTCAAATTCCATTTATGAGACCCAGCTTGCACGGTAGACTGGGTGTGTGTTTTTCTTTTTCAATCAGGCTTCTGTATAACATATTTTAGCATATTTGTAATGGAAGCTTTTGTGCTTCGTTGATTGTGTATGCTAGGGTTGTAAAGTTAGGTTATCCTTCAGGAAACATTCTACGTTTACCAGCACATTGCGAGATTCAAGGTTTTGTAATCTGTCAAGGACTCAATTCTAGGATTCTCTGTAATATTTGCACGCTGTATTACCTATGATTCACAACATTACCCTTATTGTGAAGTCAGTCTGTAATTATCTTGTGCTCTCTTTGAACCATATGACTCTAGAATAGCCTGAATTCTATGGCAAAAACTCTACACCATTTACATTTAGATAATCTATCAGTCAAGCATTGAGTTAATGTTTATACCTGCACATTCTGCCACAATAGCATCGCACAGGTGTCTGCATGCTGGAACCAACAAACTTGGGATTGTAAATGCAATGCTGTGCCAACTACAGTCGACTTAAATGTTTGTCAGGAACCTATGAAAGGGATATTGGTCCATTCTTCCACAATGAATCTATACAGTTTCAGGAGAAGGGATGGCGGAACATTATTTGTGCAAACAGAATGTTTAATCTCAGACAGAGGATGCTCTATTGAGTTGAGTACAGAGGAATGTGCAGGTCACGCAAGTTAATTAAACTGTGATTTGTGAGAACTGGCAACGTTTTTCCACTTCTTAGTTGTGAAGTATTGGTGACTGCATGCATGCCCACAAGTTTCTTCTTGCATTTCAATTATGGTGTGAAACTAGTGGTGGTTTTCTGTTGTATCGCCCATCAATGAAAGGAACCATGGACTCTGTTCTTCTGAGATGTCATTGTGTCCAGTACTGTTCTTTGAATGTTTTTTATATCTTGTCTTTTATGTTTTTTTATGGAATATTGCACAATTATTGCCATTCTCCTCAACTCTCATCAACAAGTTGTTTTTTACCACATGACTTCTGCTGACTGCATGTTTTTTGTCTCATTTGTTTCGCCCGCTCCATTGTTTAACGGAACAGTACCTGAATGTCACAACAATGGTCTGCCTGCATTATGTATCAATCCGTGACCTTATGACTCAGCCTCTCAAAGTGATACATTTTCATAAACTGATTGATATACCTTATAAACTGGCCACTGTGTCTATTCAATTATTCAATATATATTTTTAAATATGGAATAACAAAAGATAAAAACAAAAATTAGCAGGATTCACAAACCTCTCCTAAGGCCTCCCCAGTTGTTTTACATGATATTAACCCTAAAATGACACACATCATTTAATTAGTAAACTAGTCATTTGTCTCGGTTTGGAATTAAAATAAAAATGTTGAATGTCCTAGAAGAGGAATAAGGATCATTAACCTAAACAACGTTAGTGTTCAAGTTCATCATTAATGTGAATACCGTTTGTGTTTATTACCAGGATTACAACACTACATTCACTGATAATACTGGAGGTTCTTTTCCTGAATGAATATTGTGTGTGTCTGTATATTTTCATTAAGTACACCTTGCTTATACCCGGTTGGACCCCTTTGTATCTTCAGAACGGCCTTAATTCTTTATGCCATACTGCAGGTTCAACAAAGTGCTGGAAACATTCCTCAGAGACTTTGGTCCATATTGACATTATTATCAGCTACCTACACATCCATGATGCAAATCTTCTGTTCCACCACGTCCCAAAGATGCTCAATTGGATTCATGTGGGGTGACTGTGGAGCCATTTGAGTACAGTGAACTCATTGTCATGTTCAAGAAATCACTTTCAGATGATGTGAGCTTTGTGACATGGCGTGTTATCCTGCTACAAGGAGCCATTAGAAGATGGTTACACTGTGGTTATAAATGGTTGGACATGGCGTGTTTTCCTACTGGAAGGAGCCATTAGATGATGGGTACACTGTGGTCATAAAGGGATGGACATGGTCAGCAGCAACACTCGGGTAGGTTGTGGCATTCAAATCATGCTCAATTGTTACCAAGGAGGGCCCAAAGTGTGCCAAGAAAACATGCCTCACACCATAACACCATCACCAGCCTGAACTGTTGATACAAGGCAGGATGGACAAGTGGTTAAGGGAGTCAGACTTGTAGACAGAAGGTTGTCGGTTTGATTACAGACACTATGGGGATGCTCCTGTACTTACTGTTAGTTGCTCTGGATAAGAGTGTCTGCTAAATTACTAAAATGTAACTGTAAATCTCAACAGGCAATGTTTTCCTAATCTTCTATTTAGTGATAGACCGATTTTATCAGCCGGCTGATATATTGGGCCGATATTTGCGTTTTTACGTGTATCGGCATCGGCCGATATGTGGCTGCTGTGTTATTTACAGACAGGCGTCCACACAGGCAGCCCTGTTTTGATGGAGACCATCCACTGCCCCTTGTTCTACACTACCTCACCTTGTTCTACAATACCTCACCTTTTTTCCTGTTTGTTAAATATAGTTTTTTTAAGTTCAATAAATGTTTGAAATGTTTGGTTTAAATTCCAGCAGATAGTCTTGCCTATGTCTACATGCCTAAATGTATGGACTTCCTGCCACATGATTGGCTAATTATATAGTTTGTTAACGAGCAGTTGAACAGGTATATATAATTACGTTTTCCTTCCTTGGATCACTTTTGATAGGTACTAATCACTGCAGACTGGGAAAACGGCACAAGAGCTGCAGTTTTGGAGCATTTATGTGGCCCTTGTCAAAGTCACTCAAATCATTACGATTGCCCATTTTTCATGCGTCTTCATTTTGTCCTCAAAGTTGATGTGTTAGCATTAAATCGCGGAAGTGTAGTCAGGGAAGGTAATAATCCCCTGCATGATCTGACTAAAGTTTTCCATGTTGGGTGAACAGTGCAGAACGAATCGGCGTCTCAAGCATGTTGGGAAGAGAAGAAAATTGGGGGAAATATCACATGAAAAATAAATAATAATAATAACATTATGAAACGGCTCAAAATATGCTGGAAACAGGGAGCAACCTTGACAAATTGATATTGTGCCAACACGTTTGATAATGAGTGTTGCAGTAGACTAGGCTTGCGACTATCTTCAGTTGTTTGCGAAAAGTCCCTCAAAAAAGGATTCATAGGTAAAAATGTGCAAGTTTTTTTTAAAACAAACATTCTTTTTTAAACACAAACATTAATTCAGTACTTCCAGTTTATGCTATGACATAGCATGTATTTTGCTCTCTTTAGCTAATTAGAGAGAAGCATGGGTGAAACATATATTACTGTCCTAGTAATGTCTGGGAGAGACTCCTTGCACCTTCGGGTCACTGTAGCATGGTGTGCCTATTTAATGAAAACATTGCCTTAAGTATACAGTAATTGGCTTATTCAGATCCCAAGATAATTTAAAAAGATTATCATATTGCCATTCTCCCCAAAATACCTTACACTTTAAACCTGAATTTTGTATATAGTAGTATGTGTCAAGCTAGACAAACAAATGTCTAACTAAAGTCCGGTTTAACATTTTCCTGACCATCCTAACGCTTCTGGATTACAACACATGCTTACATGACACCCTTTCCCACAGGTTTTTGCTGTACTCCAGATGTTTAACCTGGAGAGGCTAGCTACTAACAGGAGCTGGCACATCCTTCAGGACTGGACAGGAAGTCTCTCCACAACGTATAGTTTTCACCAAGCAGCTGAGAAGTGATGATTTCATAGTGTGCCGTGGGCGGCTGGGGACACAAGCTTTGGGCCAGTTTATATGAGGGAGGTGTAGGCTTCACGGGTGGCAGCTGTGTATCTTTTTGTTGGACCAGCTGGACAGTTAAAGACACACTCCCAATTGTACATCTAAGGTGTAGGAGCGTCAACTATGTGCTTGATATGACTTCCTTGTTACTGAGACCGACACAGTGTATCAAGCCCACAATTAGACTGCAGCACTTTAAACTGTGCCACACACAGACTTTGCGTTACATACATCAGGGCCTATCTCATGAATCATGCATAGTACAGCATTTATTATAGCTGCACTGAAATCCACCAATGTTTCCAGCTCCCACTTATAGCTCAGCATGGCCTACATGATCAGTTCACAGGCTGATATTGGAGAATCTAGCCCAGTCTCAATCCCTGTTAACCAGACTTGAATAAATGCCAGAACAGCAGGCTTCGGCAGCGGAGTGCTAAGACAAGGAATCTAAATTCTTTCATTTAAATCAGTTGCTTAATTCGATACTCACTAAACCTGTGTTGAGTCTGGCGAAGTTGAAGTTTTAAACTCGATCGTCTACAGCTGAACAAACACAGACCAAGAGTTTGGAGTTTCTAACAACAAACAATGCGTTTGAACTGGCAGTTCAGTGGTCATGTGTGCAACACATTGGTATAGTTTTTAGGTATTTGGCCTGGTAGTGTATCTAAGCATAGGGCTTATTTTCCATGGGAGTATGTGGTTGCGGATTTAGTAAGGGAAATATTCAATATATTTGCAGCTGGCCATTATGGAAGGATATTAGTGGAGAAAAGTTTTTTTACACTGACATAACTGAATGAGATATTGTATTAGAAATGTTAGCCATCATTTTACCATGCCTGAACATGAACAGCTTTGAATCAAATGTCCTTGTTGTTTTATGTTGTCCTGCAGAAACACTTATTCCAGTAGGCTTGTCCTTTTCCAGGTGTAAGTTGTAAGAGCTTTACTAAAACATTTGCTCTAAAAGGGCTCCAGCAAAAGAGACAAATTGGCTTTTCCGACCCCTCAATCTGTCACACTGTAAAAAATGTTGGTGTGCGAAGAGAAACATTCATCAACATTCATTCTCCTGCTGCTGAAAAAATTCTCTCTTCCGGATATGATTAGGGTCAGGGTGTTACTTAGGCAGCTGTTGCTAAGATCCAGTATTTGAACCCCGGGTGTCACCTGCCATTTGCCCCGTCATATATATACAGCCAGACGTGACAACTGAGAGCAATTCAAGACGATCACTTGATGAAAGCATTACAAAAATAGGACTGGGTTGCTTAGGGAGACAACCGTAAAGCATAAGTATCACATACCTGAGATCCATGCTAAACCGAGGTTGGATGTATACACATATTTAATTCATATCTTCCCGCTGCCCCTGAGATTAGACTTAACTGTGTTGCACAGTTTACACTTTAAATACTGTCCTTCAATTATAATTTCCTTGAACTTTATGCAAAACAGAAACTGTCATTCAAAACACGAATACAAAGGCTTATCAGCAGACCAACGTTCAGGTTCTGACTTCTAACCCTAACAGTCCAACATCATGGTTTATGATTCCTTATCTATAATTTTCCAAAAAAGTGACAAGAACTTCAAGGCTCAGTTTTAGGTCCCTTGTGAATTTTCAATAGCATTATCTCCACTCAGCTAGGCTTTGGCAGTATATCATGTATTTATTTTCCCCATACGTTTTAGGCTACTTTTTGAGTAACCTGCAGTAAACTTGTGCAATAGTAGTTGCCCAGAAATAGTTGTGCCTGTTGCTTGTTACACAATGGGAGCTAGAAATCAGGAGCTGGTGAGTCCAGCAAATTCAGTTTAACGTGCTAGTTTGCCAAGTGGCCTGATATATAGTACAAATAATAAGAGCATTATACAATTTACTTCAACTGTGCCATAGTTTTTCACCTTTCCACCAGCATGCCTAAAGGATTCCTCACAGACAGTGTGTAATGTGTATACTGTACATATTATTTTTGTGCACTGCCTAATGGGTTACAAAACATATATAGATTTTCAGGATTTTTTTGTTGTTTTTCTATTTAACCAGGTAAGTTGACTAAGAACAATTTCTTATTTACAGCAATGACCTGGGAGCAATTAGGGTAAAGTGTCTTGCCCAAAGACACAACGACATTTGGCTCAGTCGGGAATCGAACTTGCAACCTTCTGACTACAAGTCTGACTCCCTACCCACTGAGCCATCTGCGCCCCCAAATGACAGTATATACTGTATACAGCTCTGGTAACAAATTTAGAGACCACTGCACATCCCTCTTAAATGAACCCCAGTAAGACCCTCTGGAATGACTTTTGTGCCTGACGCAAATCTACAAGGAGTAGGTCTGAAGTAGCTACATTAGTCATAGGTGTGATTTGGGCGTAATGTGCAATGAACCAATCAGAGGGTCATCTCAAATTCCCTTTAAGAGCAGGCGTGCTTGTTCCATGGCGGATTGGTATTATAATAGGGGATTGTTATAGATTTTTTTTACAAAATTTAAATAAAGAAATGTCACAAAGACATACTTTCCAATGTTGTGGGCTCACTCTCACTGAATCAAGCGGCTATGAATGCATGGTGATATTTTTGCAATGTAGTCTAACATTAGACCGAGATTACTTTGCTTGCCTCACTATAGACGATGCAGCAACTCTTCTTTCAAATAAGCTCTCCTCTCCCGTTTTGCTGCAGGGGCATTTGGTTTAAGTGTCACACATGCAGTTCAACGTCTATTAAGACCTCTACAGCATCACAAATTACTTGCATCTTCATTGACACCACAATGATTTCCTTCATGTTGTAATATTTTTCCTTGTAGATATGTATGGTTTGCAGAAATGGGAACTGCTGTGACTGTGTAGCTGAGAGAAGCAAAGTGTATGCTCGCTGTGCACACGCTACATTATGACCAAGCATGCACCCTTAAAATAGCATCTGAATAACGCACCACTGACTTTAGACTATTTTTTCCTGCTCTTGTTTTCTGAAACTGCAAAATAGCACTAGGGAACGTTTGTGCTGGAACACGCATCCTCTTTTCGGTGAACCGCCCCCGGGAGCGCAAGTTCATTCTCTCTGCGCTTCTGTGAAGGGAAAAGTCCACTGTGCGTCGGGTGCAAAATAGGAATGATATATGCCTCTGTGTAGAAAGTCAGTTGCGCTGGGTGCAAGATAGGGCCCTTTATGTTATTTTGACAATTTTCGGCAAATACATGCTCTGAAAGACAGTGTTTTTATTAAGACAATTATTGTCTGTGAGTCAAAAGATTCTTCAACTGAAAAACATTAACCAGAAATGAATATCAGAAACTACTACCTATGCTTCACAAGCTGGATTAGTTGTAATTGCACTATACTGTAGTTAGCTTGCTCTCATTAACATTGAATTCTATCAGTGTCTACACTTTGCTAGTACCTGCTCCAACTACAAGTCTAACTCCCTAAGCACTGAGCCATCTGACACTTTTCAATGTGCTATAATATTGGGTTGAGTGGATTAGGATGTCTAAATGAGAATCTGGATACCCCACCATCCACTCAACTGTTTCAGCATTCCTCAATGGACAGCTTATCTGATGGACTCTTCACTACTTAACATAATTGGATGAAGGAAATGAAGCAGACATTGTTTTAATAGCTTGGGCCGAAGTTTGAATAAGTTCAATGTTGTTTTTAGATCTCTCTGGCTTGTTCTCGCTCAGGATTCTCTATTAGGAATGAACTTGACTGCAGTCTGCCATTCCATTCGATGCTCATTACCTTTCTTCATGTTCCTATCTCCTCCCACAGTGGGCGCTTTCTCCTCTGTCTCGCTGCTCCAGAGTAACATGGAAACTCATGACCACTCTCTGACAGAAAGCCTCTTGCTGTGATTTCAGACCACTTGAGTGGGAATAAGATTGCCTATCACACTCCATTATTAAATGCAAACACAACAGCAATATATTTTGAAGCGAGGGCTCTTTGGTCCAATAACGTAGAAGATGTATCAGTCTGAGTCGTTAGCACCATCACCATTCTGATCGCACTGTTACAATTTCCAGGGCGACAGGGTCGATATTCACCTGATACTCTTTCTACACAGACGGCAGTGAGGTCAAAGGGTTAGGTATGACTGTCTCTAGAGGAATAGAAACACTATCGCATGCTGAAACGCAACAGCCTTCTTCTCAGGCTTGCTCCTGTCAGCAAGGCTCAGAACCCACAGGTGTGAAATGTGCTCCTGATTTACACTCAGGCTGAATACCTTACTGCATAGGAAGTACGCATTGATTCCTGTCTGCTCTTGGACTTTATGACTCATAAAGGAAGTGTCGGTGCAGGGAGAGAGCCATGGAAGCCCAAATCAAATGCCTGCCTCCAAAGTTTGCTTTTACTTAGGTTTGGAGTCAGGGAAAACAATGTTTCATCTGAGACATTTCATCTGCTATGAGATGTTGCCTTGAACACAGGTGAACTGTTCGAAGTTTGCGGGGAGAATTTATGTCAGCCCAGATGCACCGCCCATTCATAGTTTCAGAGGGTTGTTCATTATGCTGAAATTAATATAAGCTGTGTAGATGTTTCCCCATGAATGCGATATCTGAATAGTTTGGCTCTTGTTCTGACCACATTGTTTGGGTAATTAAGGCTTCTCCTGCCTTGACTTAGAATGCTGGCAGACTGAAACATACAGAACAGATTTTGCTGTGTGTGAAGAAGACTTAACTTTCTTCTTCTGGGATTGAATCATCTCTGGCCACTGCAGAGGAAGTGAGCAAGTTGCTCTCGATGAGTGAACTTGACAGACAGGAGGAACGGATCGGCGCTGGGATGTTAAACAGGTTCATTTTAATATTCTGCACGTCTTGTTTCTGCAGCAGTGTGCTTGTGTACGTGGGTTGACGTTCCGTTTTCGCCTGCAAGATGAGTTGAGTGATTTATTGCAATTTGAAAGTCTTATTTCAGTTTTATGTTCCAAACGTATTTCTCACCATATGTCTGCTTCGGAGGGCCAAGAGAGACATGAGAAAAATTGTTGAGCTCTGTCAGGCAAACAAAAGTGCTGAGAACAATCTGGCTCCATGTTTAATAGCTGGATAACAAACTACGAATACGTATCGATGTTTTGATGCAGGCACATCAAACTAGCACAAAAATGATTGATAGCTTTAATGGAAGAAACATTTCAAAATTGACCGTCCTGATTTTGCTGAGAATTGCTGCGATCAAGATAATGATTTAACAGTATTCTTCTGATCACTAGGGAATAAAATGTTTCATAATATAAGAATATTCTGTCATGCTTCTCATTAGTGATTGATTAGTTCTCTGTAATGACATGGTGTGTTTCTTCTCATAACAGCAAGCTGTTCATGCTGGTTGTTCATTTCACGTTTCAACCAAGTTGCCTGGCATGATAACGAGACCACAGTGGATGTTCTGGTGTTGTGTTTATTTCCTCACGAATGGAAACGGTGATGCGCCTGCTGGGTTTCACTTGTCCGTTTATTGTCTCACAGTCAGTATGCTTCTAAACGAATGAGCGGAACGCCGGAACACTTACACACCGTCAGTGGAATGCCTTGGCAAGTGTACCAACGCTGGCTGTGATAAAACATTCAAAATAACACCCGACGTTCGCTGGCTTTTGGCTCACCTTGAGAAATATTCTCACTGATGGTAGCTCTGTTTGAAAAAAAACACACGCCCGCAGTCACACCATAGCTAAACGTTATAGAAAATCGCAAGTCACGTACACACGTTTTTGTACGTGTGAGTGTGCGCGCGTGCAGGGAGAGGAACGGGGACCGTGTTCAAAAACCGGGTGCTGAGAAATGGAGAGGCCAGAGGCAGACAGCTGCAGGATGCCACGGTGTGCAGCAGACGGTCTATTCCTTCTGAGGAGATACTCACTGCGGATGTGGCAGTGCTGAAGCATCCCTCAGCACGCCGTCTGTCTCAACGTGTCCTGGCTGCAACATCAGGCCTGCCTGATCGATTATCTCTGTGCCAGTACTGCGGCTTGATCGAGACACCGCCCTGTATCTGATGCCATCTTCACCCCAGTCTTCCAACCAGTCGCAGGCCCCTCCCACAGAAGGATAGCCCCCCATGATTTGGTGGACCTGCCTGGCTAAAACCCAACTCAAGAACTCCTCGCCCTACACCATATGGTCCTATGTATTAGATGGTGTATTCACCATTTCAAACTGGCCACTTCAACCCATAGCTCTGAACATAAATTGTTCATCTAGGATCAGGTCCACTGTCCATTCTATATATTGTAATCTCAACCAGAGGTGGTACAAGTACTGAGTAACAGAACTTTTCTGAAGTACTCTGAGTTCACAAGTTTTAGGAAGTCCCTACTTAAGACTTCTATTTCTTTCATAGGTAATTGTTAAGATATTAACTCCCTTTACCTGATAATTTTGGTCTTAAGTAGGGACTTCCCAAAACTTGTGAACTCTTTTACTCAGTACTTTTACCACCTGAATTCTCAAAAGTGAGAACTGGTCTGAGATCAGCACTCTGCGTGATACTTTGGGATATGCATGCTTGGTCTATAGCCATTTGTGTGAGGTCCGCTGGTGTGGAATACCTGTTGTTAGTTAAGGTCAGTGGAACAGAAGCCTTTTGAAAAAGCTCTCTTCAGTCTACTGCCCGGGCCCGCGCACCCAGAAAGACAGACAACCACTACAGATTTTGTAAGCGTGGCACTTCTTTAAAACAGGTTATTCTCAATAATTAAATGACAAAAAGTATTTAAAAAACACTTTAATTTCATTCTGTGTACTGTGGTGATCCAGGAGTTACGTAGACAATGGCGGTCTATTTAGTTCACTACAGTATATACCCAGGGCTCTCATCACAATTACACTAGGCCGGGAATAAAAGCCTGTCCTGCCCTCTCGGTGTCCTCACATACCTTATTACTGCCATCAGCCCGGCCTGTCTCTTCTGTCCTCTGCTAATGTGCTAAACAAGCCCCCCCACGCCCCTGTTGTGTCTGAGCGTCCACCGAGTGTCCCGCTCACCAACCAGACAGCCAGAGACACATTAAGCTAATTTGGAGAGCTCAGCCGAGAAATAATTCAATCCGTCAGTGGGGCGTAGCACGCAGTGTCAATAGCGGCCCTATCAGGGGGACACAGATGGAGAGCGGGGCTGGTTGTGGGCGGGGCTGGTCAGCTCTCTCAGGGGAAAGGAGGGAACAAGGCATTCCCCTCCCTCTCAATCTCTCTCTCTCAATCTCTCTCTCTATCTCTCTTTCTCTGTTTCTCTCTCTCTCTTTATCTCTCTCTTTCTCTGTCTCTCTCTCTCTCTCTCTCTCTGTCTTTAAAGGTCTGTTATGCCATTGGAAACATTTGTTTGCCAAAGAAAATAGAATTGAGGAGAAATTCTCTCTTGTTATACTATGCATTGGATCCCAAATTTCACCCTGTTTACTTTCAAGTGCACTGCTTTTAATCAAGTGCACTGATTTAACCAGCGATTTAAGGGATGCTCACAGGGCCACATTCTGAAGTAACACCCTACATAGGGAAAAAGGGGACCGTTTGGGAGGCGAGCCGTGTCCTCCTGTTTGACGGCCGGCATAATGATCTCGGTCATCTCGCCGCCTCCTCAACCACTTCCCGCAGCTCCTCACCTCTGCGTTTTTGTTTACCAGTCATCAGTCAGAGTCGGGACCAGCTACACCCCCAGAGCCACACGTGTTCTTATCGCCAGGCCTCTTCTGTTCACCTCCCCAGGGAATATGATGTTATCCCCCCATCCCTCCCTTTATCTATCCTTTTGTGGGGTCTGTCCAATAATCAAGTCAGTGAGCACTTAGGTCTGGGGGATGCCCTGTCGCTTAGCAACGGCTCAGTCTCCTCTGCTTTTCATCGGCTATCTGCTGGATGCATGACGACGCCGTACAGAATGACAGCAACACAAATAGAGGGGTTGATAAAGCAATCATTCAGCGCACGAATTACGGCTGGGAGTGTGAATACAGCTTTTCTACTGGGGTATTACTCTCATTTTGTACTGCCCATGTCTGTTTTGTGACCCATCGGTACCAAAAT
Organism: Umbra pygmaea; assembly: GCA_016801145.1. NCBI lineage: Eukaryota > Metazoa > Chordata > Actinopteri > Esociformes > Umbridae > Umbra > Umbra pygmaea. The sequence continues at coordinate 20,265 of JACXGM010008293.1, forward strand.
GTGAAGTCATGCAATCACATATAATTAGGTATCATGTTAATTTGGAAAGTGTGTATTTTGAAGAAATGAACTCATAGTATGCCTGATCAAGGCATAGCGTTGGCTTTTGAAATATTTTTTTAATCTGTAATTATATTTCTTAAAGATTTTTTGTGAGGGAGGGTATTTTTTTCTTTGTTTTAATGACAGAACAGTTGAAAGTATAGCCTATAAAGACAGGAAATCAGGGGGTGACAAAGAGAAAGGGCACAGACAGCGGCCCCATTGCCGTGGCCATATGTGGTCCAGATTTGGGAGCTTAGATTTCTACACCAAAAATTTACTATGTAATGGGAATTATCTGTAATGGGAATTATCTGTAATGGGAATTATCTGTAATGGGAATTCATAGTCATAAACCACAGCTGGCTCACCTGCTTCATCTTTTCCTCCATTGGTCTTATTCTCAGGTCATAAGTGTATTCTTTCTGTTTTCTGGTGAAAAGACTGCACTCCCTCACCCTGTGTTTCTCTATCTCACTTCAGATAATGTCACCTCTTCTGGCTTTTAAGCTAAGTGCTCACTACATGACTTCAAAATCTTAACCTCACTGAGTCTCTGATATTAAAGGACCATCTTTCCCCCAGGTTTCTGCCTTACCGTCATAAATGTATAATATAATATGTGGTAATGTATATAATATAATATGTGGTAATGTATAATATAGCATGTGGTAATGTATAATATAATATGTGGTAATGTATAATATTATATGTGGTAATGTATAATAAAATATCTGGTAATGTATATATATTATGTGATAATGTATAATATAATATGTGGTAATGTATAATATAATATGTGGTAATGTATAATTATAATATGTGGTGCAGACGGGTGGTCACACAACACCTGATTCTTGGTTGGCTCAAAGGATTATTGATAACATGTAGGATGCTGTCTCGCAAAAATGAAAAGGTGATTATACTGTTAACATTGCTATAATAAGTGTTGCTCTAATTGGCCTAAATCTTTTTAGACAGACATTCACAGCTTGCCACACAGCATCAAAATAACTAGTCAATACAATTTCACTTTAATAACATTCACTTTAACAATTGCAGAGCTGAGACGATTTTACACTTCATGAAGTTTGAATTGTCATCTCTGCTGCTTTGTTAGCCCTCATATTGTGACTCTGAACTGCTGGATTAAAAAACGTGTGCATCACTGAAGCCTACCACCTACCCGGTTTGCACTGGGTGTAGCCAGCATGCTCATCGACCACTTTTTGAGTTTGCTGTCTTTTTCTTTTATATTTTGATGCTATTTCTTTACTCCTTTGGGTTGATAACCTCATTTTAAATTGTTCTGAATTGTTTGTTTTTAATCTGACACTCTTTATTATCTGTTCTAAATGTCTTTCTTTTGAGAGTGGAAAAACGTATATACAGTGCCTTGCGAAAGTATTCGGCCCCCTTGAACTTTTCAACCTTTTGCCACATTTCAGGATTCAAACATAAAGATATGAAAATGTAATTTTTTGTGAAGAATCAACAACAAGTGGGACACAATCATGAAGTTTATTGGATATTTCAAACTTTTTCAACAAATAAAAAACTGAAAAATTGGGCGTGCAAAATTAAGTTAATACTTTGTAGTGCCAACTTTTGCAGCGATTACATTATTTTTGCTTGGGGTATGTCTCTATCGATTTTGCACTTTGAGAGACTGACATTTTTGCCCATTTCTCCTTGCAAAACAGCTCAAGCTCAGTGAGGTTGGATGGAGAGCATTTGTGAACAGCAGTTTTCAGTTCTTTCCACAGATTCTCGATTGGATTCAGGTCTGGACTTTGACTTGGCCATTCTAACACCTGGATATGTTTCTTTGTGAACCATTCCATTGTAGATTTTGCTTTATGTTTTGGATCATTGTCTTGTTGGAAGACAAATCTCTGTCCCAGTCTCAGGTCTTTTGCAGACTCCATCAGGTTTTCTTCCAGAATGGTACTGTATTTGGCTCTATCCATCTTCCCATCAATTTTAGCCATCTTCCCTGTCCCTGAGGAAGAGAGGCAGAACAAACCATGATGCTGCCACCACCATGTTTGACAGTGGGGATGGTGTGTTCAGGGTGATGAGCTGTCTTGCTTTTATGCCAAACATAAGGTTTTGCATGGTTACCAAAAAGTTCCATTTTGGTTTCATTTGACCAGAGCACCTTCTTCCACATGTTTGGTGTGTCTCCCAGATGGCTTGTGGCAAACCTTTAAACGACACTTTTTATGGAAATCTTTCAGAAATTCTTCTTGAAGCTTTCTTCTTGCCACTCTTCCATAAAGGCCAGATCTGTGCAGTATACGACTGATTGTTGTCCTATGGACAGACTCGCCCACCTCAGCTGTAGATCTCTGCAGTTCATCCAGAGTGATCATGGGCCTCTTGGCTGCATCTCTGATCAGTCTTCTCCTTGTATGAGCTGAAAGTTAAGAGGGACGGCCGGGTCTTGGTAGATTTGCAGTGGTCTGATACTCCTTCCATTTCAATATTATCGCTTGCACAGTGCTCCTTGGGATGTTTAAAGCTTGGGAAATCTTTCTGTATCCAAATCTGGCTTTGAACTTCTCCACAACAGTATCTCGGACCTGCCTGGTGTGTTCCTTGTTCTTCATGATGCTTTCTGTGCTTTCAACGGACCTCTGAGACTATCACAGAGCAGGTGCATTTATACAGAGACTTGTGTACACACAGGTGGATTCTATTCTATTAGTCATTTAGGTCAACATTGGATCATTCAGAGATCCTCACTGAGCTTCTGGAGAGAGTTTGCTGCACTGAAAGTAAAGGGACTGAATAATTTTGCTCGCCCAATTTGTCAGTTTTTTATTTGTTAAAAAAGTTTGAAATATCCAATAAATTTCGTTCCACTTCATGATTGTGTCCCACTTGTTGTTGCTTCTTCACAAAAAATTACAGTTTTATATCTTTATGTTTGAAGCCTGAAATGTGGCAAAAGGTCGAAATGTTCAAGAGGGCCGAATACTTTAGCAAGGCACTGTAAGTACAGTGAGAATAGCAGTACTTTATGGTGCAGTAATGTTCAGTGCAACAAATAGTAGTAGGGTAAATCATAATCCAGTAAATGCACTATACTCATAGTGAGATTTTAACGTAACAATGTTACCAAAGTTTACAGCTAAAAGTGTTAAATATGTTTAAAAGTTATCCTTTTGCATATTGAGCTGTATTGCTTGTGTTAAATATTAAAATATTTTTTTATATTTGGAAAAAGTTGAATTAAAGCCTAATTTAGTTTACTTGGTCACTACAGTGTGGCCAACAGCCAGATAAGGTGCAGAACTCCCCTGAGACTAATGCAATTAGAGTACATGTACTGTAGCTCCTGTCATGACCACAGACTACTTCTGGCTCTGTTTGACTACGCTAAACATACTGTACAAAGCTGGGGCATGTTTATGATTTTGCCACAAATGGCACCCTATTGTTAACGTAGGGCACTTCTTATCACCAGGGCTGGTTGTGCTGGGGTGCAGGCTCAAGTCCATTTTCCAGTGTGAGACATCGGTGTAGAGGGGTGAGAAATGAGTAGGAGTCCAGAATGACAAAACACTCCCCCTCAGGAGCTTTCGCCCAGTTCTACCCTACGTGTGTGTGTGTGTGTGTGTTTGTGTGTGTGTGACCCTCTGTTTGGTGAATCAGTGTCTGAGTCTTGCCCACATTGATGTTGATACTTTTTCCACATGGCTTGGTTTGACTGCTTCCTGGTTTCCACATCAGGGCTTTCTGTTGCTGTCGGCTGATCTCACAGTTATCAGAAGCACTTCCTGTTGTATGATCACAAAGGGTTTATCTGACAGTGGTTGAGAGATATCCACTTGCTATTGAGTCTACAGTCCAGGCTATTGTTAGAGCCTTAGGGCACTGTTACAAACCCAATAGAGGGGTGGGACCGACAGATCAGAGGACAACCAATCGCTGCTCCAGCTGTGCTCTAGAACACACACACATACACACACACGTGGAACTGTACACACATACACACAGTCGTGTACAGCTAACCTCGTGGGGACCAGAAAACATAAACATCCATGTTACCTATCCTTAACCCTAACCTCACCTTTCTAAACTTAACCTAACCATAACCTGGAATGCCTGAACCTCAAAGTACCTGAAATTGAAACCCTAAACCTAATTGTAGCCTTGATTCTAAACATAACCCCAAATCAGAAATTGACTTTGTCCTAATGGGGACTTGCAAAAGGTCCTAATATGGGCATTTCTGTCAAGTATTACTGTCCTTGTGAAGACTTCTGGTCCAAATACCATCTGTTAAACCAAAACACACACACACACATACTCCCACATGCACGTTTGTTTTTTATCTTCGTGGGGCCCTGAATCTTTTATCTTCCCTTTTTCCTAGCCCTAACCCTAAACTTTACCCTAACCTTGCCATAACCCTAACTTCAGTAACCTAACATTAGTGCTTAAACTTAACCTTGGAATAATGAGTAACCCTGAACATAATTGGTAATGCTTAAACCTAATAGTAACCCCAATTCTAACCCTATGCCCAATAGTAAGTTTTTCCCTAAACCTAACTTCTCAGCCATAAATCGCAATTCCCCTCATGGGGCCATCCCCACAAGGTACAATTTGTCCCCACAAGGTTTAATGATACATGTTTTTGTCTGGTTTATGAATAGTTGTGTCGCCATCGCTGAAATGTCAGGGCCCCACAACCGGACAAAACTAGGCCACTCATTAAACTGTACTCACACACATACACACATTTCAGGTGTAGCTATCCTCGTGGGGACATGAAAACAAAAAATAATTAATCTAATATTAACCTTAACCTCACCCTGACCTTAATCTCAATAACCTAACATTTATGCCTGAATTTAACATAGTTCTAATGCCTAACCTTAACCCTGAACCTAACCCCTAATGCCGGAACATTAAAGTTACCTGAATACTAAGCCTAAACTTAATTGTAAGTTTGACCCTAAACCTAACCTGCAAGCCATAAATTGACCATATCCTCATGGGGACCTGAAACATGTTACCTTGTGAGGACAACAGGTCCTCATTTGGTCAGTTAAACCAGACCCACATATATAGACACGTACACACAGACACACACACACAGAAGGATCTGTCTGAGCTAGCCATTTCAAAGGTCACACATCTCTGTAGACAGGTCAAGTGAATATCCAGAATATCGCACACACACACACAGTCGCATTCACTTTATCACACACTCTCTGATCACACAGATGCCAGAAGAGATAAATGACATAGCCGAATGCACAAACACATACAAGGAATCCTAACTATCACACCAACAGTACTATAGAGTTCATAAAAGTGAAACAAATTGTCCTTGCATAATGTTGTCATATTCCCTTGACATTTACATTGTCGTTTACATGTTAGTAATTTAGAAGACACTCCATACAGAGCCACTTACAGGAGCAAGGGATACAAACAAAATCATCATCATGATTTCAGCTTCAGGCCGGCCCTTTAAACATTATAAAACATGCCGGATCCGCCCCTAAAACATATACGCCACTATAAATATTCATTTTGGGGTTCGAAACAAATATTCAGAATACAACAAAATGCCCTATTTCTATGGCTTTTCCCAAAAATATTTGCCTTATTTTTAATAAACCCCCTAAGTCACCTTCCTCTGTAGTACCTTGAACATCTGAAAGGGAGTGTACTTTATACAGGTCCACTCCCTTGGGTGATGTAGAACCTGTAACATCTCCCCCATTCCGTGGAGCCTGAGTCGATGGCTCTATTCCCCACGACTCCATCTGTGTGTTCCTGTGTCTCCCAGACTGTTCACGTCATCCCTACATTCACCAATAGATCACCTTGTTTGTCAGTCAACTGCACACACTGGATATGCATCTATTCATCACTATTTGTATTTGGACTACTGTTGTAGCTAACCTTTTGACTAATCAGAGTCCTTTTGTTTTGTATGTTTTTGGTCTATTAAACCTCCTGACTACTCTCTGCATACGACACATCACATAAGCACTTTCTTTAAGGTGCTTCTACTACAAGATGGCAGTTTTGAAACAAAGAGGCATCAAAATCAAAACTTTGATCTTATATAAAAAATCCCATGATAAGACATTTGCAACGAACAGCAAAATGAAGACCAGAATTACTGTTTCACTATAACTCCAATTACATTTTAATTTTTTGTGACATTTATTTTTCAAGACTTTGCTCCAGGATGTAGCTATATTTTTTTTCTTACCTTTTTGTCTTTAATTAGAACCAGCGACCCTTGTTTACTGAAAAAAAGCCATTGATAACAGATATTGTCTTCAGCAGGACTACATTGCCTGCAGGAGATCATCTGTAATGTCAAGATGTATTGCTCTGGCCTAGAAATATTATTGATGTCTGTAAGGCAAAGGATTTAATAGTGTTCTGCTTTCTATTAGGCCTTTGTGTGTGTGTGTGTGTGTGTGTGTGTGTGTGTGTGTTGTTTGTTTGTGTGTGTGTGTGTGTGTTGTTTGTTTGTGTGTGTGTGTGTGTGCGTTTAATATGACGCTGTATTGCCGTATCGATTTATCCTGTTCCGCGTTGGCTATTAAGAGCAGGAAGCTAGTATGCAAATTAAATATTTCCTTGCAAATATCTCATACAAAAGACTGACCACACAAACAGACAAAACACACACACCAACACAAACAAAAGACACACCAACACATGGACAAGACCCACACAAACACACATAGAGTGAGAGAATTGAGAGGTTGAGTGGGTGGAGTTATCTAACCTGAGGCTTGCTTAGTCTTGAATATGAAATAGAGGTTTGAAACAGCTGCACCAACCACCTAACAAAGTTGAGCCGCAATCTGAAAAAAATCATCACATTTTAAACCTGTTACTCTACAACAAGAGCACAACATCCACAACTTCACACCGAGCTTGCAGTGTCATTCTCTTCTGAGGGAATTTGTGAATATGTGAAAGTAGATTTTTATATACCAGGGTAGACAAAAGTTTGAGCTACTGTTGGCATTTGTGAGTAGCTTGTCTAACAATGGTGAAATTACATGCAGTGTTCCATCACAAACATTTATAGGAAACAATCTAACAGATCACCCTTACAGTAGTTTTTTCTTACTAACCCTTATTTTAGTGCAGTTCTAAATCTTGTACAGTTAGGTCCTAAGAAAGAAAGAAATATGCCAAATTAAATGCACAACCTTTGTTAAGTTGCTTGCATCATTTAAATATTTTTATATTTTTTTGGGGTGTATTTTTGTTTACAGGACCGTAGGAAACAGAAGCTATGGAGACAGAAGCTATGGAGACAGGTATTTACTAGGGGGAGACTGAGAGGCAGAGACAGCGACCGAGACAGGGCTCGATCCCCATTGCCGAGGGGCATGTGTGTATTGGAGTCGGGAGCTTTGACCGCTACACCAACTTTGGCACGGATGTTAAGGTTTCCCTGTGTGATAAGACATAATACATGTAATCACCTCCACATTCCTTGAAATAAACTCAGTGAATTGAATTTCAACAAGAGGCGCTGAAGAAATGAATGCTCTGACTGGAAGACTGTAACTGGATTTGAACATTAGGTAATTACAGCTCCTGTAATGAAGGCATCACGTTCCATTTAGAACATTCATTTTCCTTGCTATGGCACCAATGACACCCTATTAATGTTCAGTACACTGCTTTTGACTTGGAAACATAGCACTCTGGTTCAAAGCTATACTTTATAAAAAGAATAGGGGGCCATTTGGGACACGCACTTTGCATCAAGAGATTATCCTGCTTCTAATTGTAGTTCAGTTCCATCCAGAAATATCCAAGTTTTCACATCTTTACGTGCTTTTGGAAAAGGCTAGGCCAAGGGATTGGGTGAATGAGAAGTAACACACGGATATTGTCTTGTCTTGTCTTGTCTCTGTCTGTGTCTGTCTGTCTGTCTGTCTGTCTGTCTGTCTGTCTGTCTGTCTGTCTGTCTGTCTGTCTTTCTTTCTCTATGTCTGACCTCTAAAATGGTTGTACTCTGAACTGAAACCCTGCAGCTTCCTTTCCCACAGATAAGTGAGTGTGTGTGACTGAACCTTCCTCTGCCTGGTGGAGCTGTGCCCTAACCTCCCAAAACATTGCCATTGTTCCAAGGCATAGTAAACACGCTCCGCTGACCCAGTTGCCATTGTACCACATGATAAAGACTTGTGGAACTGTAGCCTTATATCTGTCTGAACAGTTTTGCCATTGTCTAGGGCTTCTGTTTTCAATAGAGCTGCTCCACAAACAGCACCAGGAACCCATGGTCAAACATAGTCCCCCAAAGAGTGTGCTTCTGCAGAGAGAACAGTCGCACCCTACTCTTCCATTTGGAAGTATTTCTAGTTACAGTCAGTCAGTAGGTGGGTAGCAGTGGGCCACGGACTGGGGCCAGAAACTTTCAGCCTGCCGGGTTAACACTAATCAAACGGCATTTCCTTATTCTCCTTTCAGGAAGTATGTGTGTGGGGCATTTAGTCTCATCTATTCCTCATGCTTCCTATTGATTTACTGGAGTGATTCATCAGTTGAGTCTGCATCCCTAATGCCGACCTTTCATCTGTGTAGTATGCAGTATTTGACCACAGGATTATGGATCCTAAAAGTAGTACCGGAATGAGCTAAAAGGTGCTTCTTGAGACACAGCCTAACTGTTTACTTGGTTTTAGCATATTGATATGACCTGAACACAGCCCAGCATTGGTCTTGCTCAGCTCCCCATGAATCCTTCCAAGTGGCTCAAAGCTGGGAACATGTGTTCAGTTCTCAGTGTGTTCAGTTCTCAGTGTGTTCAGTCTTCAGTGTGTTCAGTGTTAGGTGTGTTCAGTCTTCAGTGTGTTCAGT
>JACXGM010008294.1:0-29013 GCA_016801145.1 Umbra pygmaea
CATCTAATAAATATTACACATTCTTGACCTGCAATGTAAATGATGTTCTTCTGGATATGTAGGAATATTTACTTTTCTATATTTGAATTGGCTGATCAACATCTAAGAAATAGCAGATTTTAGCTTGATAAATGTGACATTTGGCATAGTTCTTAAAAGTCCTCCTATCGGTACTCGTATCAGCAAGTACCCCAAATGAAATACTCTGTACTTGTACTCATTCCATAAAAAATGGTATCGGCCCATCCCTAGCCTTAAAGGTTCTTAACAGGGCTTAGTGCATGTACTGTATTTGTATTCATGCAGGGGGAGATAAACAGACACACTTCACCCTGGCGCCAGGCCTGTTAATACTTGTTAATTATTACTGCTTGTTTTATATCACTACTGGTGTGAAGCATGTGCAGATCGTATATATAAGGTCTGTGGTTCAGATTCAGGGGTCTTAGTGGGCTGTGCCTTTGAGTGTGCGTGGTACAGCTGGATGTGGGTTTAATAATACGTAGTGTTACATTATTATGGTTTCAGTCGTGTCGGGTCAATTAGTGTATTGTAAGTCTCATAGGTTTTAGCCTCGTGTTAAATATCCTTTATCAAGTGGAATAAACTTATCTTCACTATGAATATGGGGTGCATTATATGCCGAATGACAGTAACCTATAGCCCTAGAATGTCATTGTGAGGTTATTATAATGCGTTTTCATTTTGGGAAGATAGTGAAGGCCTAGGTGTAAAATGCACGGCCCGCCACTGCCTACATGACAGAGAACTTTGCAGTTGCACAAGTATAAAAACACACAAGACTGAGATTAAATACTAATAATACTCAGGATAGATGATGAATAATATTATTTTTAGCCTTACATGATTGTTATAACGCAAGTATTGCATAGCCTGACAGCCACTTGTCCTGTGAACTTACATGATATCCATACCATATGTGTTTTCTGTAAGCTTGCAGAACCAGCAACTGTGCCAGCCCAAGCATTTCGAACCTTACCTGAGTTTAGTAGGAGTGGCTTGTGCTCAAGGAAGTTAGTCTCAATACATCCTCTTGTCTGGTGTCTAGTGGTCAGTTGAGTGGTCATTGTAAATATTTCTACAGTATTATATTTGTAACAGTAGTTAGCCTACTGTTCATCACCCTGCCAAGCAGTGACAATGTACAGCAATTGTCTTTCCGTCATTCTTCACAGCCAACCGGGTATGTTGAGGCACTTGGCTTACCTTCATAATGGCTTGACCTGGGTTTTAAAGATTTTGCAGTCTGCTTCAAGTTACAAATTTTAATTTGTGTCTGCTTCCAGGAGCTGTGGTTTTCATTTTTACATGATGTGTTAACATGCTAAATGGAAATATTAAAATAGGCCTGATAGTCTCTGACATCTTAGGTAAGTTAGCTTACATGAACAGTTCAGTGTTAATTTATGTGATAGTACTTTAGTGTGGTGGCAACTATTGATTGCCAGGTAATTTTCACCATCTACTGATAAATGCATGGTTTAAGACTACTTGTCAACATGGCTAGCTAGCCACTATGAACACCTTAACTAAACTATATTCCTTATCAACATTAATGTACATGCAATTGCATGTTTCTACACATGGTAAATACACTAACTAGCTACTGTAAGGTATTATGAACAATTAGATGACCCAAGTTTGCAAAGGTAGCTATGCTTTGTAGGTACGACAAGTAACATACTAGACTTACAGTTTGGGTAGAGTATGGGTCCCACTTGGATTTTTTCTTTCCAAATGGCCTCATTGAAGTTATGAAGTACTTCTGTTGCACAGGGTGAGCATCCGGTTTGGCAAAGTGACGAAAATAAGGAAGTGCCTTAAACCTGAATTCTTTCTGAAATCCAGCTGGGGGCGATACGTCTGGTTGCAAAAGAGTTTGGTTTCTGTAATATTCTATGAGAATGAGAGACACTTCTCACTTGATTATTACCTCAGTAAACATTTTACTTTTACATTTTAAATTTTACAATGAGTATATGGTCTCAATCGCTTGATTTAAGCCTTCTATATATATATTGATTTTCATTTTTTGAATTATGGTTCTTGTTGATTTTAAAATCAGCGATCAAGCAAAGGGGCGTTTAGGGCGTGGCTATGACATTCAGTTGTACGAAGACACTCAAAAGAGTTGGCAGTTCAGGTTTTCCGGTAAGCAAAGTTACATTTTGTTTTAATACTGTTTTTCGTTAGCATCCCAATTAATCAGTTTGCTAGCTAGATTAATCCTCCCTCTCGTCTAAAATCACATCCGCAACCAACATGTCTGTGCCTGTAACAGCAAATTGGATGACCCAAATCCAATCTTCACAAACCAATGGGTGATGTCACACATGTAACATCCAGTGATATATACAATCTATGTTCTGTTGGCGTATTTCATGCCAACTCCATTTTAAGTTATTATTGGTGTAATCTACAACACCGTTTTAGCATGATTTTGCAAATGTATTTAAATAGCCTTGGTAGGTAAAGATGTGATTTTCTATGCACTGCTACGTTTGAACCTAAAGAGTCACGTTCAATGACGTTCTGACATTCTGCTTTGTTGACCGATGGGGTAGCCGACAGGAATGGGGTAAAGCGTTCATCGAAAAAATATGTTTTGCAAGCAAAAGTTTTTGTTTTGCAAGCAAAACATTCTTACTTGTAAGCAAATATGTTTGACTTGCAAGTAAAACTTGTACACAACATGACCAAAGCTTTTCTTTGTTGCTTTTAAATTTTTTATTGCAATACTAAAACATTTGTTTTCAATTATATAATATTTGATTAAGACGTGTGTTGCTTTTGAAAAAAATAGTTTTGTTTGCAAAGCAAAAAGTTTTGCTTGTGAAATAAAGACACAAATGTAGCTCCATACACATTACTGAATGCGAGAGTGACTTGCTGAGCAAATTCAAATTGTGCTTTCGTGAGAACTCTGGGTTTCCAGGGTAAATAGCTCCTAGAGTGTCTGTACAATCTCTATAAAGATTGTATATTCTGACTCGAGGGCAGGTGGAGAATGATGCACACCTTTTGTTTTTCAAAATAAAAAAATTAAAAATTGACTAAAATGTAGAGTTTAAATTTTTCAGTAAGTCAAGACTGTATGAACTATATATTCTGACACGGGGGAAGTTGGATAACAATGCACACTTTTGTTTTTTCATTTTTTCACACAAAACAAGATATCCGCGAAATGTAGGAGGGTGCGCGTTAATCGTGAGTTTGCACTTTATGCGCTATAATATGATAGGTATAAAAGCTGGGGGGGTGTTAATGAATAGAAATAATTTTTCTATATCCAATTTTTCACACATAGATGTACTATGCAGACCTTTACTTGGTTTCAAAAACTCAATGTGTCCCTCAAGTAAAAAAACTCTGCCCACCCGTCTTAAGCTCAACTAGGCCTCTCTGAAGTATTTGAACTACTTCCAGTGCTGAGCTCCTTGTGGCCTGCTATGCTAGTGCTTTATTATTTTTCATACATGTTGAGTGTAGACATTACTGGCCTGTCTGATGTCCTTGACACATTTGTATTTAATTAAAAGTGACACACAGTAATGAGTGCATAAAGTTTAATACCCACCCCTGAGGTTGCATGCACCATGCCCTTACCAAATGAGCTACACAATTTAACACTTGAATAGCACTCTAGAAATCCAATAATACTCTAGACATTTGCACCACAGTGTCTAGCCAAATTGTATGAAAATGTGTCAGGGATGTCCAATCACAAACTCATCACCTTCAACTTGTCTAAATCCAACATTGCCTTGACATTATTCTGGATGAATTTTCACCTTTGAAACATAGCCAGGTGTATTTCTCTAATGTTCTCTGGGCTGTGCTTTACACAGATATATAGTATGTGTTTTATAACAGAAAGAACAAAATAGGCCATGATTGCAGCTTTGATATTCTAGTAATTTGACTTTATCAGCAGTGGCAGTAGTAAATGTTCTGTTCTTAACAATGAGGAAACTCCTCAACCCTGTGAACAATTCTGCTAACTCAGTCTACACAGAATGGTGCAATCAATAACTCTGCTTCATCCAAAGCAAAATGTAAACCATTATTAACCAAATCCTGTCCTCTGCAGTCCTGGAGTTACTCCTACACACCCTACCTCAATGTTTTTTGGCTTATCCAAGTCATATTTATATATTCTTTCAATTACATATGCAAAATATTTTGAAATAATTTGTACATTGAAAAATTCATATTTTGTAATTGTGGTGTCTCCTATATTTGAGAGGTATATTGACGCCTGAAATTCACAAGAAGAGGCCACAAGCAAAAACCAATAACCTGTGTTGGGTAAGGTAATTGTACAGTTACATTCCAGTTACTTGCTGAGTTCACAAGTTTTGGGAAGTCCCTAATTAAGACAAAATTATCAGGTAAATTGTGTTAATATCTTACTGGTGACCATGGTTGATATTTTCTTTACTCTTTCTCTTTGTTTTATAGGTAACTTTTAAGATATGTTTTTACTAGTACTAGTTCTTAACAGTCATTTTATCAGGAAACACATTTTCTAAAAACAAACAGAGCTAGTCTAACGGCCAAAAAAGCTTGTTGTCTACTGGATAGTTCAACCTTAATCAGTCTTACCATTGTCCAGCAGCCCAAATGTCTCCACTTACGAGTGGATGTACCTCATGCCAACATCTAAGCCAGAAAGTCAAGGAGCTGGAGGGGAGAATATCTATACTGCACCAGATCAAGGATGACAAGACCCTGCTGGATTTTATGGTCACTGAATCCACCTCCAGAGTCGGGGTGAATGACATCACTACTACTGGTGAGCCGGTTCCTGTGAGGCTTCCAGCAGCCTTCATGGAGGAGTCCTGGCCCAGATTGGGGCCTAAACCTAAACACCAGGCCTGCTACACTCCATTGGTACTGCCTCCCAATCCCAGGATAGTCGTTGGAAAATCAAAATACTGCTTTAAGCATAATTCTTCTGTGACCGAGGATTTGCAATAAAAAACAGGTTTTGTGTGCTGGAAGTGCCCAACACCCACATCCGATCTTGTGGACCCCACTTGATACATCTGGTGGGCAGTCCTTACACCAGGAAGAATGACAATCAACATCACTACATCCACCATACTAGGCCAGCACCTGTGAAAAATAGGCTGAGTGAACCTGCAAGGAGGATAACCCAGGAGAAACCACAACATTACAAAAATTTACGTTGCAGCAGTGCTGCTGTTCTTCTCGTGGGATCATCCATGATCCGAGATGTCTGTGTCTGAAAAGCAGAGACGTTTTCCCTGGTGCCAGGATCTTAGATCTAAATTTTAGATCTTAGCACTTAGTGCTCTGCTACCACAGCTGTTATTGTTCACGTGGGATCAAAAGATTTACAGTGCCTTGCGAAAGTATTCGCCCCCCCCTTGAACTTTTCTAACTTTTGCCACATTTCAGGCTCCAAACATAAAGATATGAAACTGTAATTGTTTTTGAAGAATCAACAACAAGTGGGACACAATCATGAAGTGGAACAAAATGTATTGGATATTTCAAACTTTTTTAACAAATAAAAAACGGACATATTGGGTGAGCAAGATTATTCAGCCCCTTTACTTTCAGTGCAGCAAACTCTCTCCAGAAGTTCAGTGAGGATCTCTGAATGATCCAATGTTGACCTAAATGACTAATGATGATAAATAGAATCCACCTGTGTGTAATCAAGTCTCAGTATAAATGCACCTGCTCTGTCTCAGAGGTCCGTTGAAAGCACAGAGAGGATCATGAAGAACAAGGAACACACCAGGCAGGTCAGAAATACTGTTGTGGAGAAGTTTAAAGCCGGATTTGGATACAGAAAGATTTCCCAAGCTTTTAACATCCCAAGGAGCACTGTGCAAGCGATAATATTGAAATGTAAGGAGTATCAGACCACTGAAAATCTACCAAGACCCGGCCGTCCCTCTAAACTTTCAGCTCATACAAGGAGAAGACTGATCAGAGATGCAGCCAAGAGGCCCATGATCACTCTGGATGAAATGCAGAGATCTACAGCTGAGGTGGGCGAGTCTGTAAATAGGACAACAATCAGTCGTATACTGCACCAATCTGGCCTTTCTGGAAGAGTGGCAAGAAGAAAGCCATTTCTGAAAGATATCCATAAAAAGTGTTGTTTAAAGTTTGCCACAACCCACCTGGGAGACACACCAAACATGTGGAAGAAGGTGCTCTGGTCAGATGAAACCAAAATTTAACTTTTTGGCAACAATGCAAAACGTTATGTTTGGCGTAAAGCAACACAGCTCATCACCCTGAACACACCATCCCCACTGTCAAACATGGTGGTGGCAGCATCATGGTTTGGCCCTGCTGTTCTTCAGCAGCGACAGGGAAGATGGCTAAAATTGATGGGAAGATGGATGGAGCCAAATACACGATCATTCTGGAAGAAAACCTGATGGAGTCTGCAAAAGACCTGAGACTGGGACGGAGATTTGTCTTCCTACAAGACAATGATCCAAAACATAAAGCAAAATCTACAATCAAACGGTTCACAAATAAACATATCCAGGTGTTAGAATGGCCAAGTCAAAGTCCAGACCTGAATCAAATCGAGAATCTGTGGAAAAAACTGAAAACTGCTGTTCACAAATGCTCTCCATCCAACCTCACTGAGCTCGAGCTGTTTTGCAAGGAGGAATGGGCAAAAATTTCAGTCTCTCGATGTGCAAAACTGCTAGAGACATACCCCAAGCGACTTACAGCTGTAATCGCAGCAAAAGGTGGCGCTACAAAGTATTAATTTAAGGGGGCTGAATAATTTTGTCCGTTTTTTATTTGTTAAAAAAGTTAGAAATATCCAATAAATTTCGTTCCACTTCATGATTGTGTCCCACTTGTTGTTGATTCTTTAAAAAAACATATAGCCGCAAGCGGCGATTTGCGGGTTCAACCCTTTTTTCTCAATAGCGACTTCAAAGTAATTTCACACAAGGTTGAACATTGTTATAAAACATATGCTATCATTTTTATGATCTATAGCTTGATTTGTCATTCCACGCGCAGTTATTATACATTTAAAGCACCCCCTAGTGGTCAATTTGAATGAGACTTGCAGGGTGTGGTTCAGTTACTTATTAAGAGATTTGTCATGATTGGAGAATGAATATGCAATTACTAGTAACATTTGTGTATTGGCACTCACCTATCTTGCGCTTGTAGCACTCCTTAGTGGTCAAGGTATATGAAACTGTCTAAGCATATGTTAGGAACTTATCTGAACACATCCAGTAAGTTTTGTGATGATTAGCCTTACGGTTGCTGATTTGTATTCATTTATGTCGAGAGCCACTCCCCTTTCAAAGTTCATTGGTCAATAACTTAAAATGTAATAGAGATTGACATGTTTTGTTCAACTTCAAATAAGCTTGATCCAATAATGATTCACTGAAAATGTGGTGGCAATCGGAGCTACAGTGTAGGAGAAGATAAAAGCACCCCCTAGTGGTCAATTTGAATTAGAAATGCAGGGCGCGGTTCAGGTACTTATGATGATATATCCTGAGAGATTTGCCATTATTGGCGATTGAATACACGATTAATAGTACAATCTGTGTATTGCTACTGACCTTTTTTGTGCTTGTAGCACCACCTAGTGACGCTTGCATATGAAACTGTCTGGGTATATCTGGGGCACTTATCTGAACATATCCTGTGAGTTTTGTGACAATTGGCCCTATGGTTGCTGATTTGTGTTCATTTATGTCCAGAGCCACGCCCCTTTTGAAGTTCATTGGTCAATAACTTGAAAAGTAATTAAGATATTGACATGCTTTATTCAACTATAAATAAGCTTGGTCCAATGATGATTCACTGAATATTTGGTGGCAATCGGAGCTATGGTGTACAAGAATGTCAATAATGTTTTTTTTTCTAAATATTCAAAATGGCGGAATATTTCACACCTGTGGTTCAACATTGTTATAAAACATATCCTGCAAGTTTTGTAACAATTGGACAAATATTGTATGACCTATAGCTTGATTTGTGTCATTCCACGTGTAGCTATTATACATTTAAAGCGCCCCCAAGTGGTCAATTTGATTAAAACTTGCAGGGCATGGTTCAGTTACTTATGAGGACATGTCCTGAGAGATATTTCATGATTGGAGAATGAATATGCAATTAATAGTACAATTTGTGTATCGCTACTCACCTATCTTGCGCTTGTAGCGCCCCCTGGAGGTGCATGTATATGAAACTGTCTGGGTATGTCTGGGGCATATATTTGAACATATCCTGTGAGTTTTGTGATGATTGGACTTATGGTTGCTCATTTGTGTTCATTAATGTCCAGAGCCACACCCCTTTCGAAGTTCATTGGTCAATAACTTGAAAGGTAATTGAGATATCAACATGGTTTATCTTATTTTTAATAAATTTGGTCCAATGATGATTCACTGAAATTTTGGTGTTAATCGGAGCTACGGTTTAGGGGGAGATGTCAAAAATGTGTTTTTCCAAAAATTCGAAATGGCGGAAAATTTTTGTAGGTGGACCTTAATGGTCCTAGAGGCTTTTTTGTAGAGCACACTGAGCTGCACCTGTTTGAGAAATTTCAAGTCAATCGGTCTTACGGTGTAAGGGGCGTGGCCTTTCAAAGTTTACATTTTGAAGCCTTAATTACAGCGCCACCATGTGGCCGATTAAGTTCATATTTCTATGGAAGCACATGCACACCATTTCCAGTTATTCCCCCAAGTTTCATCTTTCTAGCTCATTCCAGACAACAAATAATAATAATAATAACCATTCAACACAAAAACAATAGGGTTCTACCACTTTGTGTATGACCGGGTCCCCCGGGAAATACTGTGGGAGGTGCTGCGGGAGTATGGGGTGAGGGGGTCCCTTCTTAGGGCCATCCAATCTCTGTATGACCAAAGCGAGAGCTGTGTCTGGGTTGTCGGCAGTAAGTCTGACTCGTGGCTTTGTCACCAATCCTGTTTGTATGGACAGGATATCGAGGCGTAGTCGGGGTGGGGATGGGTTGCAGTTCGGTGGGCTGAGGATCTTATCGCTGCTTTTTGCAGATGATGTGGTCCTGATGGCATCATCGGCCTGTGACCTTCAGCACTCACTGGATCGGTATACAGCCGAGTGTGAAGCGGCTGGGATGAGGATCAGCACCTCTAAATCTGAGGCCATGGTTCTCAGCAGGAAACCGATGGAGTGCCTACTCCAGGTATGGAATGAGTCCTTACCCCAAGTGAATGAGTTCAAATACCTTGGGGTCTTGTTTGCGAGTATGGGAACAATGGAGCGGGAGGTCAGAGAATCGGCGCAGCGGGGGCGGTATTAATCTCATTATATTGCACCGTTGTGACGAAAAGAGAGCTGAGCCAGAAGGAAAAGCTCTCAATCTACTGGGCAGTTTTTGTTCCTACCCTCATCTATGGTCATGAAGGCTGGGTCATGACCGAAAGAACAAGATCCAGGGTAGAAGCGGCCGAAATGGGTTTCCTCAGGAGGGGGGCGGGCGTCTCCCTTAGAGATAGGGTGAGAAGCTCAATCATCTGTGAGGATCTCTGAGTAGAGCCGCTGCTCCTTTGCGTCGAAAGGAGCCAGTTGAGGTGGTTTGGGCATCTGGTAAGGATGCCCCCTGGGCGCCTCCCTAGGGAGGTGTTCCATGCACGTCCAGCTGGGAGGAGGCCTCTGTTCTGTTATAGAGCATTTTCCCTCTTACAAATACATTGGGATATGGTTAGATGAGATTCTCTCTTTCAAAACTCATAAAAATGAATTAGTGAAAAAACTGAGAATTAAAATTGGTTTCTGAAATAGAAACAAATCTTGTCTGTATTACCAGAATAGAGGTATTATTGTAGAAGCGACTTATTTTTGTCACAATTGAAGAGGCAGGAGACAGAAGCAGAGTCCCCGAGTTTCTTTACTGTACTCCAAAAAGGCAAATTCAAAACATGACACGACTGGTAGCATACAGTGTAACAGCAACATTACTCGACAAATGAGTAGACCCAGAACAGGCCCCTATATAACAAGCTGAGTCCTAGTAACAGATCCTAATGCGTAACACCTGCCGAATAGGTCCAGGTAACTAATACCATAGATGTGGCTAGACCACAAGACTTCTTCCCCTGAGTACAGTACCTAACCCACCACCTGTGCCCAAAACAAACTTCTCTACCTGACTCAATGCTGTGGTGCGTAATCCCAGTGTATCTACCATGACACTTGTCTTTACACAAAAATAAAGAAAATCAATACTCAGGAGACCCAGAACGTCTGGAACCCTGGATCCCCCTAACAGTATCCCCCCCCCCCGAGAAGCGCCTCTATGCGCTACAAGAGACCCAGAGCGGGGACGACCCCTGCGTTGAGGACCAGGCCGGAGGGGATGGAGGGCATGGAATTCCCGACAGAGAGAGGAGTCCAGGACTTTGACAGCCGGGACCCAGCCGTTCTCCTCCGGGCCGTACCCCTCCCACTTGACCAGATAGTTTAAACGCCCTCCACTACGTTTGGAGTCCACCAATCTTCGCACCGCGTATGCCTCCTCTCCATCGATGTTCAACAGGGGCGGTGGGGGGCACCCAGCGCCGGTCTCAGCAAGCGGACCCTGGACTGCAGGTCTGAGAAGAGAGACATGGAATGAGGGAGAGGTTTTCATATGGGAAGGCAATTGAAGGGTATAGGTGACATCATTGATCCGCCTCAGGACAGGAAAGGGGCCCAAAAAACAATGAGACAATTTCTGACAAGGAGTGTGCATGTTCATGTCGCGTGTTGATACCCATACTCTATCCCCCAGATGGAACGTGGGAGCCTACTTCCTGTGCCTGTCAGCCTGGATCTTGAAACAGCGAACCGCGCGTTGTAAACGGGTGTGTGCTGCGGTCCAGATGGCCTCGGCTCTTTGGAACCATTCCGTTACCGCCGGGATCTGGGATGTACTGGGGTGCCATGGTGCCAGAGGAGGTTGGAAACCTGGAATGCACTGGAAAGGGGTGAGCTCTGCCCAGGGCAAGACATCTACCCACTCTCCCTGCCGATGGTTACAGTACGATCTTAAAAACCTGCCAATCTCCTGGTTTACTCTTTCTACCTGTCCGTTGGATTGTGGGCGGTACCCTGAGGAGAGACTTACGGAGACCCCCAGACGCTCCCTAAAGACATGGGTGAATAATGCTTCTGCTGTTTCTAATGCTGTGGGTAGACCAGTAAGTGAAATAAGCTTGCAAGCCTTTGAGAACCAATCTACAGCCACTAAAATTGTGGTGTTACCTTTGGAGGGTGGAAGGTCAGTAATAAAATCGGCACTGAGGTGTGACCAAGGTCGTTGTGGTATTGGCAATGGGTGCAGCTTACCGAAGGGTAGGTGACGCAGGGATTTGCTATGTGCGCAGATGGAACAGGAGGAGACGTATTTCCGGACATGCTGCGCCATGGTAGGCCACCTGTATTTGTTTCGGAGGAGTCCGATTGGGCGGTGGATCCCGAGGTGTCCAGTAATCAGTGACGTGTGCACCCACAACAGCAGGCGGTCTCGAATATCTGTGGGTACATATAGGAGGTTCTGGGGACAGTTAGGTGGCGCCGGTTCCTGAACCAGAGCTCTTCGGATCTCCTGATCTACCTCCCACAGAATGGGAGCAATAATACAGTCGGGGGGTACGACAGTAGCTTCAGGAACACACTTTCCTTTGCCGTCATGCATACGCGAGAGCGCATAAGCTTTTCTGTTATTGGAACCTGGACGATAGGATAGAGTATAATTCAACCTGGTAAGGAACATGGCCCATCTGGCTTTGTCGTGGGTTTAGTAGCTTTGCCGCCCTCATGGTTTGTAGGTTCCGGTGGTCTGTCCATATCAGGAAAGGATGCTTAGCTCCCTCCAACCAGTGTCTCCAGTTCTTCAGAGCCTCCACCACTGCCAGTAATTCCCGATCCCCAACGTCATAGTTGCACTCCGCGGTGGTAAGCTTCCTAGAGAAGAAGGTACACGGATAGAGTTTTGCAGGGTTACCTTGGTGTTGTGAGAGCACCGCTCCCAAACTCACTTCGGATGCGGTGAACTTCTCCTTCAAGGTAGCCATGGCTCGCTCAGCCTCTTCGGTCCAGGATAGACGTCGGACTCCACCCTTTAACAACGCGGTCAGGTGCACGGCTAGTGTTGAAGGAGCGGATAAACCGCTGGTAGAAGTTAGCAAAGCCCAGGAAACCTTGTAGCTGTTTGACCGTGATGGGAACGGGACAACCACCGACTGCCTCCACTTTGTCCATCTCCATTTCGATTCCGCTGTTAAGAGATCCTGTAGCCCAAAAAGGAGACAGAGGAGACATGGAAAGTACACTTTTTGGGTTTCACATATAAACGGTGGGGGATCAGGTGAGCACCTCTCTGATGTGATGTATAAGTGCCTCTTCACTAGGCGAGTAGACGAGAATATTGTCTATGAAGACCATAACGTAACGTCCTAGCAAATCCCTGAAAACATAATTGAGGAAATCTTGAAAGACTGATGGTCAATTCGTAAGAGATTACGCGGTACTCATTGTGCCCAGATGTGGTGCTGAACGCCGTTTTCCACTCGTCCACGCTCTTTATGCGCACCAAGTTGTAAGCGCTGCCTAAATTGAGTTTGGCGAACATGGTGGAGCCGTGCATTTATTCTACAGCCATGTGAATGATGGGTAATGGATATTTATACTTCACCGTAATGTTGTTCAGGGCACGGTAATCTGTGCAGGGTCTAAGTCCCCCGTCCTTCTTGATGAAGAAAAAACTGGACGACACAGGTGAAGTCGACGGACGGATGTGGCCATGTGCCAAGGTTTCCTTGATGTAGGTATCCATGGCCCAGGTCTCTGTATAGGACAGGGGATAGACATGACAGTGGGGAAGAGTGGCATCCTGATGCAACCTAATGGAGGTGGCATTCACCCCTACTTGAAAACATACCTCGGTACATTCCGCTGACCAATCCAACACCTTTCTCTGCCTCCAGGAGATTCTCGGATTGTGTTCATGGAGCCAAGGCATACCCAAAACAACAGGATGAGCAGTTGAGAGAATCACAGATAACGACACCTGGGTAGTGTGTTTATCCTCCATGCTGAGCGTAAGGGGCTTGGTGCAATGCGTAATGCCCCCTCTCCCCTACAGGCCTTCCATCCACGGCTCTGACTGGAATGACGGTGTCCATCCTCTCTAGGGGAATGCATAAAGATGTCACCAAGTCCTCATCGACGAAATTACCGGCCACTCCGGAATCGATCAGTGCAGACAGTGAACTCACAGAATACTCAGGTAGGGTGATAGGAACAGTTAAGACATTATGCTTAAAAGGGAGATCATAAACAGCCTGTCTTACTGCAAGGTCAGAGGAAGCCGTCTTTCTGGATGGGTGAGAGGCAGTCTTAATCTTTGGGCATCGCGCTACCACATGTCCCTCCTGCCCACAGTAGAGGCATAGACCTTGACTGAACCGTCTTCTGCGCTCTTCCTCCGTCAGCCGGGTAGCACCCACTTCCATCGGTTCCTCCTGGTCCTCACCTTCCCTCCTTCTCTCATTACGTATGAAAGATTTTCTCCAGGCACGCAGCAGACTGTCTAGCTTAATCGACATCCTTATGAGTTGGTCCAAGGATGCCTCATCGTCACGGCAGGCAAGCTCGACTTGTAAGTCCTCCCGTAGACCCTCACGAAAGAGCGATAACAAGGCCGCCTCATTCCATTTACTAGCGGAAGCTAGAGTTTGAAATTCAAGCGTGTACTCAGCGGCAGAACGCCTCCCCTGACGCACACACAACAGGCGGTCTCCGCTCTCCACATAGCTAAATGTGTAAAAAATGCCAAACATTTAACATTTAAAATGTAGAAAAGCTGTGTATTGTAATGAATACAGTAATTATATTTGAAATATTGATGTTTAGGAAGAACTATTGTAAAAGTCTTTTATAGCTTTTATGTGTAATCAAAGCAACAAAAATATCTAATACAAAAAGGTCAGAAAGTCAGTGGCCTAACTGCACGTGATTTATAAAAGTACAATTGGGAGCAGTATCATCATAAATCAATGGTATTTTGGCCATCACATTTTTCAAATAGGTAAACACGGAACTTAAATGATTGATATGGTATGAGCCAGAGAGACTGTGCTGGTATAAAGTTATATATTTGATCTGCAACTGTAAATTGGAACTTAAAAATGAGCTCTCCGAAAGTAATGTGCCATTTGCCATACAATAACCTATTTAATTTAGTCATTCCTCACATAAGTTGATGCGCATTCGCATTACTGAGTCTCCACTCTCTGCTCATATCTCTAGGTTCGCTCTCTCACCCAAACAAGGGAGCATCACCTCGGCGCGTAGCTTTAATGTCGGGAGCTGTATGCAACTGACATTAGCGAAGGTCGATGTAACTTAACATTAGCTAAACACGCGCAGCAGTTTGTCTACATTACTCATCGATCAAATTATGACTATGGTGGGACAAAAATTTGCTTTGGAGCAGGAGCATCGATAAGAGGACTCATTAACGTCGAGGGCATACAATATTGATGGTTCATAAAACTTAGATCCCAGAGCCGTATATATAAAGATGGCTTTATGGCTCTGTTAGAACCGGTTCTCAAGTGGAACCGGTTTTCAATCCCCATCCGAGGCAGGTTGCGAACGTTAGCTAGTCAACTTTGCTAAACATCATTCTTACACATAGCTTACCTTTCTTTGTACTTCCTTTCTAAGTGACGATAAAAGTTTGACGTAGTCGCCACCGTCTCTGAAATCGAAGCACTGACGTATTTACAAGTCCAGAGTCCTCAATGTCCGAGACCGAGTACAAATGCGGTCGAGACCAAGACGAGACCAAGACCGGTCTCGAGTAGTACAAAACTATCATACACACTGAAAAGATTGTTTGCTCTTGGATGTTCCCAGGGCTCATTCGGAGTTGGGGAAAACTGCTTTTGCATTCAACATACCTTATTTGTGGATTGTCATGCAAAAACATTTTAAGTTAGATGTTTTGGTTTTAAAGGGGCATTTTAAAGCCATGTTAAATGAACTATTTGTTGTTGGGTGTAATTGTTATGTTTAATTGTGTATATTTGTCTGCTGTACACAGGGCTCAGCTGTGAAAGAGACCTTGGTCTCAGTCTGTGTCATACATTCGGAGCCCAGGCGCCCTCTCCTGACGCGCCAGGTCAAACCCATCTGTCTACTGACACCACTGCACACAGCTTACTCATTAGGGCTGACTCCTTTCACCTGTTTACTCTGTGTAATTCAGATAGAGGGAGCCCAGCCGGTGAGAGAGCTGTGGGTTGTTCCTGATTTACGAGCAGCGTGATCTCTCAGAAATCTGTGATACTACCACGGACACTTAACTTCAAATTCCGTGGCAGTTTCACGGAATGGCAGCAAATTCCGTGAAATTAACATGGATCCATAACTTCTAAATCTGTGGCAGTTTGTGTAAATAGCTTAGATTTTGCAGGTTGGTAGGTTGTGGATGGTGGTTGGGCGTAAAAACATGAGACTCATATACCAAAGATTGCGAGTTTGAATCCATTCGGACACTTTGCATGTATTTTGTTTTCTATTCCAGCGCGATGCAGGCTTGTTGCAAATATGTTTTTTATCCTTTCACTATCACCATGGTTACAAACAATACATTACAACATAACATGTTACATGGAGTTAACAGCAAGTTTTCTGAGTGGTTAAGGTTAGGGTAAGGGTTTGAGTAAGGCATAGATCAAGTTAACAGCAAGGTCTCACTGTGCGCCCATTGCAGACTTTTCCGTGAAACTGCCACAGGTCTTGGTCCAATTCCGTAAAACTGCCACGGATTCTGAAGTTCAGACTCAATGGCAGTTTTATGAATTTCTTATAATTGTTACAGCACTTACAGTTAACTTTAGATCTTCTTTGATCACCTTGGAGCTGTCATTGGCTGAGTCTTTGTCATTTTGTCTATTCTTTGATCCATTTAAATGGTGTTTTTCCGTTTTCTTCCATGTTTTTCTGGTTTTGGTTGCCATTTTAAAGCATTTGAGATCCTTTTAGCTGAGCAGCCTATCATTTTCTGTAGTGATGTGCAAACTGAAAAATGAGCTTTAAAGCTCAGATGTAATTTTCAAACACAGTGAGCCGAAGCCTTTATCAAAGTCACAACACCACATGATTGGTGACGTTCAAAGCTTTGGACGTCACAACATTCTGACTGACAGGTGTTGAAAAGCTTTGGTTCAGTTCGAAAGAATTGATGCATTACCACTGAACTTGATCAATAAAAAGGAAATTAAATCCCTTTACTTTAACACCTGTCAGTTAAGATTTAAGAAAAGGAGCAATTTGCGAGAGCAGTTTAGATAGCAGTTTAAAAGTGAAGTCAATAGAAGCAAATCTATTGAACACCCCGCTATATCTACTGTATCCGAATTCATGTCAACATATAAACATATATATGGATTTTAATTGGACCCGCGCAAATGAAATGGTGCACAATGCACCAAGCCCAGTGCAATAATGTTCCGTTAGCCTACTCTCAGTCCGGTCAGCAATATGAGCTCGGCTTCCCCAATTACGATCCACCGACCGAGGCTGACACAGTTACTGGCCCATTAGCCCCGAGAGGTTCCAACGGGCATTCCTTCATGATGTAAACCTGTACCTTGATGTCTGTGAACATCAACAGGGTGCCGAGCCGACTTCCATTTGAGATTCATATTCCAATGTATTGCCCATTGTTATTACAAGTGGTGTAGCTTCCAGCGCATACTGCTGTCATGCATTTTACTTGATCATGAGTGACAAGTTTGAATCCCTATATAATGTATTTGCTGGATGATACTTTTTGAAATGTTGACTACATTTAATTTCTAATTCTGACATTAGTTACAATTTGCATGGGCTCTTTAATCTTATTTAACATGGTTATACAATCTAGTACAGTAAAATAGATGTTTTGCATCAAATGTGCAGTATCAAAGTAACACATCACATGATCAATGACGTCCGAAGCTTCGTTTCATGAGGTGGAAATCCTCTCCTTGGTATTGTTGCCATGTTGAATATGAAGTTGGTCTAAAACAACCGATCTCTATTAATTTAATTTTAATTTTTTATTTAACCTTTATTTAACCAGGTAAGTTGACTAAGAACAATTTCTTATTTACAGCAATGACCTGGAAGCAGTTAGGGTAAAGTGTCTTGCCCAAGGACACAACAACAGTTGGCTCAGTCGGGAATCAAACTGGCAACCTTCTGACTACAAGTCAGACTCCCTACCCACTGAGCCATCTGCGCCCAGTAGACTCAGTATTAGACTCAGTATTGATAATGACTTGTTGTATAGCACATCAACTAGCCCGTAGCTTAGTTTGTTGCGCTTCGTAGCATACAGTATTAATAATGTCAAATGCACGAGATCGAATACCAATTACTAATTTATTTTTTAACCAAAGTATTTGAATCACAATTATTTTAATTGACTGTCTCCATGATAATATTTCATTTGCAGCATCCTGAATTATACACCGGGTGCACAGTTTGACTAAATAAACATAATGAACTTAAAAATGTGGGATGACAGGATGACGCTTTGGACATCTCTAAATCATTTGACAGATGTTGACAGTCAAGATCTTCAGTTTGAAAATTGGCGCTTCATGGCCAAATTCTGTGCATAAAAGCACAATGAAATCACATCACTTCGAGGGCTGTCAGTAGGAGTGTAAGACATGTAAGTAGATATTAGTTGTTTTGTCTAATTTCATGTTTGAATCCTAAATTTCCACCTGAGAAACCTTTACCACTATTGGCAACAAGGTATATCTTCATTTGAAAGAGGTTCCAATCAATAAGCTGTTATTTTTTTCTCCACTGTAAATTATACAATGTAGTAAGAATACGGTGTCTCTGTACAAAGCTGCGGTTTCATTATCACGTGGTCAATGATGTACAAAGCTTCATTTGATCATGTGCATATCATCGCTATGGTCTTACAGCTTCGTTTCAATGAACGATTGGTTTGAAATCAAATACTGCCCTCCATCAGACACAATATTTCAAATCACTTGCTTTAGTGGTACTTGATCGGTAGCTCAGTTGGTAGTGCAAGGTAGCTGACTGTTAGATTGCAGAGGTTTGAACCCAAGTGAGGATGTTGTAATTATGTTTGAGGCACATTTGTTTTTTGGAACCAAACTCTTAATTCCAATCAATCCTTTTAATTGTCATTGCGATACAGTTTTGTCTCCAGCATGCTGAATTATAGCATGGATTTACAGTATTTGACTAGATTAGCAACATGAAGGTCAAAAGTGTGAAATGTGGGAGGGATGCAAACCCCATCTTCAAACTAAATATAAGTTTTAGATCGCCCACATCTAACCATTGCATCTCAAAGCTCTAAGAAGACTTGCAAATACAGCCTCTATGAACCTCAGATGTGGTGTTATATTGTTTAACCAGCAGGTGTCATTGGAGAGTACTGTGTTGTGGGGCTTCAAGTAATGAACCGTTTTTCGGCACAGTTTCAGGAAAGCCTCAAAAGTTGGTGACTTATTATTTAGCTAATCCTGATTCTCCGTTCCGTCACTTTTAGTAGCTGTCTGTGATGATAATCTGAAGCCCCTAAAAAACCTGCCGGTTTGATCCACGCGTTACAAACTGACCTTCGTTACCTGTCTCTGCACCTATCTGGGTTGTTGACCCCTAACTTTGGCTCCCAGGGAACCTGCCTGCCTGCTTACACAGTTATCAGTATTATTAACTACAATAAACATCATTATTGTTATTACTCACCACTCCATTGTCTGTGTTTGGATTTACTTTCCGTTCTGAGCTCCTAATCCTGACACCTACTAGTAAATAATTTGCCATGTCGAAATATGATTTCTACCAAAAACAGTCATCTGGTTATTGGACAGCTATTAATTTCAACACAACTGTAAATCTTTTAAATCATAATTATAACTGAAATCACCCAATTGACCCTGATCAAAAGTTTACTTACTCTTGAATGAAAATTAGGGGTTGATACTAAAGGATGATTTCAGCCACAAGTGGAAGGATAATTGATCGGGATGCAAAGAATAACCACAAGCAACTTCAACTGAAAAACTGGCTTGTCTGCAAAAAAGTGGTGTGGCTGTTTCAAGATGCACAATAAGGAGGGGTCCTTGAACAAAATTGGGCTGCAAGGTCAAGTTGCCAAAAAACCTGTTACTGTACCAACGCCACAAACAGCCTGCCTACAAAATGGCAAACAGCAGCATGTTATCAGAAAATATTGGATCATTGACAATGATCCAAAACACAAGGCCAAGTTGATGCTTCAGTGGATACAGTAGATAAACATAATCTACATTTTCCATATTTGGGGAGATCTGAAATGAAAGGTTCAAACAAGACAACACAACACTGTACAGGAACAGAAGGCACAATAAGAATGGCCAGCTTTACCACCTAAAAAAAAGGGCCTCACCCGCAAATATCACAGAATGCTGCAAGATATCATTAACATTTTAATTTCATTGATAATAAATAAATGTGTTTTGCCTGATCACTACTGTTTTCATTAAAGATTGGTAGCTTCAAATCTTACAAATTCTACAGGCGTATGTAAACTTATGAGAATGGCCTGTCTCACAAACTATGATATATGATATCTCAAATTTATTTCCATATAAACACATTGAGTAACATAATTATGTTTCCAATCTGGAACAAATCCACAGCCGGTACTGGAGAGTCAAAAATCAATGTGTCTTCCAAGACAGTCTGCTTCTCTTCACACCACTTGCTCAACCCAAAATATTTTCTGGGACATAAAGGCTGGAGGAGAGCACATTCCTAAACCAATTACAACAATTGAGTTTGTAAGCAGCTGACTCACCATAAGTTGTCTCAAGATGCTTTGTATACAAAGACATTGAAAAATAAAGTTTACAGTCTACTTGTAGTGCTGTAGATTGGGTAAAAAGAAATAATAGCTTAAACCATTCAGTTTAAAGAAATGTTATAGAGAAAACATGAGGATGAGTATGTCTCTAATCTCTTAAAATATTTCGCCCTAGCTTCTGATTCCTACTGTCCCGTCATTAAAATAAGAATAATACCCACCCAAAACAAATTGCTCAGCTGCCTTGCTGTGTCTTCTCCTGTGTGGAGGCTAATGGCCAACACCATCAGATATAATAGATTGAGACACAACATTTTGAAAAGTATACCAACCACTAAAATACACAATTACCATGTTCTGACCTTCAGACAGACAAGACTGACTGTCTGACTTAATAAGCGACATGCCACAGGGCTCCCACACTACACGGTAGAGTTGCCAGGTTTTCTTCACACACAGTTTGGTTGCCAGGTCTCATTCTCAATCAGCTGGGGAGTGTTTGGAGCAAGCCAGTATCATTAGCAGTGTGCTCAAGCAAGAAGAAGACTACAGGCACAGGGTGACTAGTGGGGGTAAGGCTCCCCAAGAAGGGACCTTATTACTGGCTCCCTATGCACCATGCTGTACCACATAATTACTCTGCCAGCCAATGTGTGTTCCAAATGCCACTCTTTTGCCTACACGGAATTGTCCAGAAAAGGGGATTTGGTAAAAAGTAGTGCTGTATGTAGAGAACTGGGACCTTGCCCCTCCAAACAATGTACTGCCTTGGAAAATTAGAAAGACAAAACATCAAGTCTTTAGTAGTTATCCATTTGGAATGATTTTGAACAGTTTATGTTATTGCACCTGTATAACCAATCAAAACCATTTGTAGTTAGAATGTCACACCTTAACGGAAACAAACTCTCCTCTCAACTTCTATGACTCTACACATCTCTTCATGTTAGTCAGAATCTGAACATGTAAAAGGCCTTTGTGTTTTTTTTTCCATAGGGCTAATAGTGCAATATCCTGAAGCCAATGTAATATAATAACTCTATAGTTCAATCTACCCAGCCCAAATTATACATTAACACACACTCTAAACTTTCAACTCTCAAAATCAGTAATACACACTGACGAATGAGTCCCTTGATAATACCAGCATCCAGATTTGCAACAAAATGGATGATTTATTAATTCATTATAGTAATTACGAGGTCAAAATCAATCTTCAGATATTTGATACCAGGCCGAGAGTTGCTCAAGAATGCTCTCTCAAGAGGTGGTATACATTTCAGCCAGTCAGGAATGTAATTAGCCTTTAGCCACCAACCCTTCTGTGTTTAGGCTAACCTCAAAAGTGCCTGCGTGGCGTCACTGATACCAAGCTGGTCATTTGACAATGACGCAGAAAGATGGAAAAAGTATGATTATGTTTTTTGGAAACGTAGAATTGGTTTATAATGATCTTGGACGGAGAAGCATAAGATGGTTTAGAAAGTGTTCAAATCCGTAGCATTAAATGTATTTCACACTCTACAATGCACTACAATAGTGTGTACTGTATGTACTTTTTTTACCTACTGGTTAAATGTCTATCTAGTGTAATACAAAACATTTTCATAAGCAGTCATTCAACACAGGGTTTCTGCAGGTTTGATGACATTAAATTTAAGACTTTTAATGCCACTCGAAATGCTTTTTAAAACCAATACCGCAGTGAACGCACAATAAAATAACGAAAAATACCTGTAATTGGAATTTAATTATGCACACTGGCAGAGGATTATGTATTCTAGCTTGTAGTATTACTAAACAATCGTATTTGTGATCAATCAAAACACATTTAAGACCCGGGACATGGTTTATCTAATAATATAACCTTAACAAAATTGTTGCAAAAACTCTGGTTTATAAAGGATAGATCATACGTAGGCTATGAGCCAGAAAGTGGTTTTCTGCAAAACTGTGCACATCTACACTAGCCCTAAAATGTCCCAGCAGCAAATTAATATAAATGTTGAGAAAGAAAATAACATTACTATGACATTTAGTACTACAGCCTACTATCCGATGTGATATTATTACAAATTCCCCATATGTTGATGAGTGATAATCTTTATAGAATTAGACATAATAGCTTTATCATCTGCTAAAGTTAACAAAAGGGATAGCAAGCTATATGATTTTTCACCAATGCTCTGAATCTGTTTAAATAGCATATTCATGTAATATCTATTACATTAATTGCTAATAATTATTGAGTTGTTTTGAGGGCAAACAGAGAATCATCAATAAACAATACTTTGCCAAATATCAGGAAGTCCTCTTTTTTTCAGACTACCAATAGTAGGCAGGAAGATGGTTTTTGACTTAATAGGCTAATGTTAACTTATATGGTGACTTGAGTAGTTAAGCAGTATACTGAGACTACCTCTGTGGTTGGTTCCCGTTCTCTGCTATGTTTTGCAACTCTTGGATGAAGGGTTGATGTTGACCATGTATCAGGTTAGGGAAGACGAAACTCAATTGTCTCACTTTGCTGTGCGCTGACCTGTTTTTGGATGTCAGGAGCGAGAGTTGCGCAGTCTCTTGCGTTGGAATGCGTTGTCTGACTTTGAGGGTGACCAGCGCAATACTTCGTTTGAATTTTGGGATTTGATTAGAAAGCAATGTCTTTTTTTTTAAATTATATTTGCAAATAAGTTATTTATTTTCATTATATTAAGTAAAGGAACACTTCTCAATGTATCTTATCTTCCATTTTGCCTGCAGCATTTTTACGTGCACATGATAGACTGTGCATAATTAAGTTGTCACACAGTGTGACTCCAGCTTCGTAGCTGGAGCTGTGTACGGCTTGTAACCACAGCGAAAATCGCTGTGCTCTAGCCATATCTCGTTAAAAGTACACTTTCGCATTTTCCACACGTAGGCCTAGCCGAACTTTAACAAACTCTGAGGAGATGCAGATGTATTTCGCGGGCAGGTATTGTATTGCATTTATTACAGGATTTGTAGTTTTATCACCGCGTACGTATCATCATCAGTATCCCCAGAAAGAACAACACACTGAATCAACGTTCTGAGGGCAGCTGGTTTTGTTACTGTTGCACCTTAAAAAATGTCCGTGTGCAACGCAAAATGTACTTTTGTTCCTAATTAACATCGACAACATTCATGACTGTGCTTTGGAGGCTACAACTTGATATTTTCTCATTCTGCAGCCAGCGTTTCTGGAAATGAACAAGGATCAAGCCATTTTTAAGACCAGACTGAATGAAATTTAAGACCTCAGATGAAAATCTGGCAATTTTTAAGACGTTTTAAGGCCTTAAATTTAACGTTCCGAATTTCAGACTTTTTAAGACCCCGCGGCAACCCTGTCAACAGGCAATATGCACATCTTCTAAATTATGTCAAATCAATTCCCTTTTAACATTGTGGGCCCTATTTTAACGATCTAAGCATGAATCGCATGGAGCAATTGCACTTTGTGGGTGTCCAAATTCACTTTTGCTAGTTTGACGGCGGTAAAAAGGGTACATGCGCCGGGCGCATGGTCTAAAAGGGTTGTACTAAGTGTCTTCATTAATTCATAGGTGTGTTTTGGGCGTAACATGCAATAAACCAATCAAAGATTCATCTCCCATTCCCTTCAAGAGCCAGGCGTGTTTGTACAGTACCTTTCAC
Organism: Umbra pygmaea; assembly: GCA_016801145.1. NCBI lineage: Eukaryota > Metazoa > Chordata > Actinopteri > Esociformes > Umbridae > Umbra > Umbra pygmaea. Next base: position 23,603 of record JACXGM010008294.1, read on the forward strand.
GCATTGCTATTATGATGGCAGATTTGCACTGTAATATTTTATTTGTAATCTTTTGCTTGTTTGTGTGCTGCTGCGCTTCCCTGTGTGTGTGTAACAAGCATAGTGTGCACACGCTGTGCGTACGCCTAGGTGCATTTGACTAATTGGTTGTTAAAATAACAATGACATACTGTGCTGTTGACTTTAGACCAGGTTTTTGTTGGTTAATTGCTCACTTTCCGATGCCTCAAGATAGCAATACACCCAGAATTATCCTGAACACACCTCCCTATTAGACCAGTACACCCCTGGCCGCAAATATGGGCGCAGGTGCACTTGCTATTTAAACGACGCGGGCACCTGAAATTGACAACTGCTCCCTTTTCTGCAGTCCTTGATGGGGTTTGTGTGGCTGCTGACGAGCATGCTCTCCAAATTGAAGGATTCAAGCATGACTTGTCCAACTACAGTGATCAAATTGTAGTTATATTATATTATATATTATATTATATATAATATCCAGATATTTTATTAACCACGCCTATCCCTAATCCGACGTACTTAAAATTGACCTGCTCCCCAGTCCTCTGACTGTTTTTGGTGTTTCAGAAGACTTGCTCTCATTCAACCCCAAATATGCAGACACTGTTGCTTTTACTACTCGACGTAGAATTCTACTTCAATGAAAGTCTTCCCAGCCTCCCTCAGTTTCTCAATGGCTCAGTGATGTTATGTAGCTAGAGAAGTTTAAGCATTCTCTTCAGGGTTGCACCAAGAGGTTTTTTAACAGGTGACAATCTTTCCTATTTTGAGGGCTTCCAGAGGCTCCCTGATTAATGCAGTGCAGATGTAAGCTTAGGTAATAAAAAATGTGTTTACTTAAAGTTTTCCTTTTTTATTTCTGTGCTTGTATGTTTTTGTCTGTGTGTTTGAGTGTGTTTTTGTTTTGTCATTTATTTGCTTTAAGTTTTCAGAGTATGTTGGGTTGTATCTGTGACCTATTTGTTTGCATTATTTTCTGGCTTAATAATTAATAAAATGAAATAATTAAGCCTGTTTATCGTTTCTCATGTTGGAAGTGACTAACTGATCTATATAGTGTTTTTCTTGGTGTTTGTGTTTTAAGGTTGACTACAATGCCATAAGTATTCTTATGCCATTTCACTACACAAAATGTACCCTTCTTGCTTTTGACCAGAGATGGGCATAAATACTGTAATAGATTACTTGTCTGGGTTGGGCTGAGTTCACAACTTTTGGGAAGTTCCTCAGTAAGACCCTATTGACCAGTTAAAAGAAGATTATTACCAGCAATCTATAAAACTAAAACAATGGAAAACATTCTAAAATTACAGAATTTATTTTACCTGGTCATTAGGGTCTTACTGAGGAACTTCCCAAAAGTTGTGAACTCAGCACAACGCAGAAAAGTAATCTATTACAGTATTTATGCCCATCTCTGGTTTTGACTAATTCAAGGAGAAAGTCAGCCAAGAAAATATTATTTCTTTGGCATCCAAATTAGAGCAGGCACAATGGCAGTCTTGGGATCCATCTTCACCATTCTGCTAATTGGCCTGTTTGGGAAATGGTGCTCTAAAAAACATACTCTTCCTTCAAGCAACATGGTGCACATAAACAGACTCTTGTATGATCTCCCTCTCTCTCTCTCTCTCTCCTCTCTCTCTCTCTCTCTGACTTTCTTAAGTAATGTTGCACATAAGTACATATACTTTATATACATAAAGAACACATACATAAACACACACAATTGTCCTTAATCTGGGGTGACAATGTGGTCTAGTACTTAGAGCACCCGAAATTAAATCATACAACAAATAAACTGGAAGTGATTGGATTGCCGGAATTTGTGTGGTGGTCTGGTCTCGCGACTCTTGACCACATCTGCCCTGGCAACGGCCGTTTGATCCCAGACTTGGCCGCTGTATCTGCTATTGAATGTAGCCTATAACACGTGGACTACTACCTAGCAATTCACAATAACTAGTAACATTTATAACAGGTCGCAATATCATTTGAGAGTATATGCCCTATCTTTCTTCAGTAGATTGAACCATAATTTTTCATGATCAGTTATGCCGGTAAGCGTTACTTAGTAGCTGTAATCTGACCACATTATTAGTGACGAGTAATCTAAGGCATTACTATTTCCGAACCAGTAATCGGATTAAAGTTACTTATCCAAGTCACTGTGCGTTACTATTTTTGTCAGTTTCCTTAGTAAAAATATTCATTTTTGCTTTCTTCTTGTGTCTCGGGGAGTGAAGTCACGTATGTGACAAGTCGTGTTTTCAGCATGAGGACAGTCAGAGCCGGTGCTAACTATAGGCAAGAATTGTTTGCCTGGCAACACTATATTATGCCAACAACAACTCAGATTTTCCTTTTCAAAATAACAGCGCTCGTAATTCATTATAATAATCATTGTTAATTCATTGCATAGATAGGTAGTGTGTCCATGTTCATGTGTTGCTAAAATTAGTCTATTGTTGGATAAAACAGACTCTAGTTAATGTTTTTCAAATGTCATCATGTTTTCACATGAGACACTGACATTATTTTCAATCAAATTGTGTGTACAATGTATTTTTTACTCTTTTTTATAAAAAAGTTATTAAAAACATTTTTGCTATCTTATACTCTTATTGTTTCTTTGCACAGAACACAATTGCATTTGGTTACAATTCACTAACTTTGTAATGAATTAATAATGATTATTGCAGTGAATTTAAATTAATTCTATTATTTTGAAAAAAGAACATGTTAAAAAGATTTTAACTGGGTAACACTTTCTGATAAAGGTACAGTACATGAAGTATTCAACATGAACTAATTATGAAAAACTACATGAACAAATCATTACTAATGATGACCCTTCCTTAAGTAATGATTTACAAATACACGAACAAACAGATGGTACAGTTGTTTGTTGATGTAGATACAGATCTTGAATTCATGTAGTTGTTTGCATGAGCAAACATGTTCCTGTCATTTGATCATGTACATACAGTACAGAACATAAACTAACATTGTTTTGAATGAAAAAGAGTTGGTACTGTCATTTATTCATGTTCATACCATGTCCTAAATTCATGTAGCTAGTTGTCTGCATGACCAATAGGCCAATATAAACCAAATCATAAGATCCAATGTAAGGAATGTTGAACTAAATTAATACAGTATATATTAACTTTTAGGTACAGTATAGCATGATTGTTTCTGCATGTATGTTCATTCCTCGCACCTCCACTGAAAACGCAATCCTCATCATCAGCCTTCATCCTCCAACATCAGAATATGTCCACATGTTCAGAGGGTAGTCCTGTTATACTCACGTAATATCATTTTACAATTTTCATTATGAGAGAGCTGGTCGATGCTCACACATTCATGACAGATCCTCTAAATAGCTGATTACTTTATATTAGAAATTTACAACAGCAGCCTCATGTAATTTTTTTCATGAAGGAGTTTTTAAGTTCAACTTAAAATGTGAGGAGATACATTGTTGACGTTACTGTTTAAAATGCACTTCCAATAAAGTGAGTGTTGGCAAAACCGGTTGTCATTTTTATGTTGAGGTGGCGGGGGTGTTGTCAGCAACTGCTGAATGTAACTAATAGAGTAACTTGTAATCTAACTTAGTTACTTTTATAATTAAGTAATATGTAAAGTAACTAATTACTTTTTAAAGGAGTAATGAGTAATCAGATTACTTTTATTATTATTATTTTTGGCAACACTGGTCATGATACATTTCGAAATGAAGTCACAATTATCCCACAATATGCACAAACACAAGAGATACATGTTAGCAAGCCAGCTAGCACCCCATCAACACCTGTGAGAAATACATCTCTGATGTTACCTCGAGGGCTACTCCCAGTCGAGGGACTTTGTCTTGAGCTAGCTAGTTAGCTAGCTATTTAAATACTGAACCTTGACCAGTAAATCAGTCAATAAATTCTTCAAGTTAATCAACAGCTAGATCACTGTTATAATCTAGCTCCTGTTAAGGAGGGGGCCCTGACTCCCCATTGCTCAAGGACCCCCAGTAGTCAGTAAAAATTTATGGGGTCATGGATGCGAGTAAGGACACAGACACATAAATATACAGTTTAAAAAAGGGCTTTATTGAGCCACACGGTAATTAAAATAATAGGTTGGGAGAAGAGGTTGGACGGGACTAAAGCAAGGCCCCACCCCTAACCTGTCCTATCTACCTAACACATATAAACTGACACATGGATGAGGTGCCCTAACCAAAATACAGGGGGTGTTCCACCCAGATCTAACCTATTGTGTATAGACAATGAAGTTATGAGTGGGTGATGTATGCCCGCTGGTGGCTCTAGCCTACACACTCCCAAGTGTCTCACCTTCTCCCTGGGAAAAAAAGGAAACAAAGGTTATGTATGTAATGTATATGATGTTTCATACATCCAAATAATATAATACAATGTACACAAACACAACCCTGAAGACACACAAGCACACTAAACAGGCCTATCTGCAATCACCCAATAACAACACGACTCACACTCACTATATCACTGAAAACCAATCAAACAAACAGAGAACCAGAGCTCATGCAACAAACCCGAGAGAAAGCAACACCTACACACAGGCAACCCTCTTTCCCACACAAAATGGCACATTAAATACAGAGGAAGGGCATGCTCGGATAGCATGATGATTGGAACCAGGTGAATAGGATAATGGAAGGGAGGAGTCATTGATAAGTGATGAATTGGTAATGAGGAGCCCTGATTTGCACCACCAGTGGGAAATAGACATAACGGTACTCAACAGTTACAAACACACACACAGAACAAGAACACAGCACAGGAACACTGTCACGTGAGGGTTGTAGGGTGAGAGAGGGAGACACAAAAGCAGGAGTATGGCAGTTGTTTGTTTTTATTCCAAAAGCTCCGGGAGCACACAGTGGAAACAGGCAGATCCAATAGAATATAGCAAACGCAAACCAGTATACCTATTTAGCTACGTACAGTTATACAGCCGTACGAATGCTGGCTAATGTCTAGGTACAAGGCGAAACGTCTAAACATTCAATCTCTGACAGTTATCGAACTCACTGTTTGTAGCTCCGAGACAGCTTCTCCATACAACACAACATATAACACCGTGTAATGCTACGCAGGCGGAATATAGTTCTTCCTGATGACGCTCAGGGTAGCGAGAATCAATACTTCTGGAGGCTTGCTTTAGGGTTCTGGTGTTTTCTGTATACCAGGGTGCAAGTTTCTTGTTACGGATATGTTTAGTTTTTAGCGGTGCAACTGCATTCAGTGTGTTACACAGGGTTAGGTGTAAATCTTCAGTTAGTTCATTCACAGATGTGTCAAATGTGACATCATTGGTATGGTAGAATGAGTCAGGAAGGGCAT
>JACXGM010008295.1:0-29176 GCA_016801145.1 Umbra pygmaea
GGGAAGGGAAAGAACACATCTCCTCCAGACAATCTCTCGGGGTATCTAATGTCCGATTTACAAATGCTGTTGGCGCACCGCTTTACCGTCCTGCTTGGAGTCAATTTTTGTCGGACCTGCTCACATTGTTACGGTTGCTATGATGTGTGATTGGACAATGGCAGTTTTGGGGGAGGGGCCGGCGATAGGTCAATTGCAGGAATGAATTTGTATTCCTTGACTTTAGCTCAGCTTAAGACTGCTTCATGAGAAGGGGGTGAATTTTTCTCTGCATTTCCCCACATGCCTTTACGTTGAACATTTAGGGCAGAAGACACAGTTCGACTCCCACAAGGACGCCCATCAATGGTATGGCCAGAACCTTTGTAACACGTACAGTTATCCATTCATGTAGGACTTCTCAATGTTATACTAGTAGCATTATGAATGACTTGATTGTGGCATGATGGTGCAAAGGTCTATGCATTGTATACTGTGTGGGTCTGTGTAAGGATAGGGCATGTTTTCATTTTTAGCAAATTGCTTGTTATGTTTGCTTAAGAACGCCATTGAAAATGTATCTGGTTGGTTTCGAATAGTTTTTACTATGATTGTTGTGGTGTATATTAGCACAAGTGGGTGCTAATATTTTGGAGGCATTTTTTTCTGGCAACTGAAATATCTTGCTGCCAGATGAATGGCAAAGCTGTTGCCCCCTTGTCACAGGATTTGAGTTTTCAGAGTTTTTAAACACTCAACCTCCTGTGTTAACAGCAGATTAACAGCAGATTTATGTATGGCACCATATTGTTTTACTCACATCACTCCAGATAACATACCCACCAGAAGATGGCTCTAAAACACCATCTTATGGTAACTGGAATATAAATGCTTTACTACTTATCCTATTTTTGCCCTTCTGATTCTGAAAGAATGTTTATCGAAAAATGTGTCCTAGATATGGTCATGTATTTATTTAATTTTTTGGTTTTACTTTTTACTATATACAGCTCCTTTTTTGTATTGTACTTAAACAGTGTTTCTAATGTAGGTTAATATATTCACTGCTATTTGAAAGGAGCATCTACCATGTTCAGGGTAGAAGTGAGACATCAGTTCAGGTTCACTGAAAGTATACTAAAGCTTGCCTGCTGTCTCCTTTCAATATTGATGAGGGTGAGGGGCAGGGGGTGTTCTGTGTTTTTTTATGTTTTTGTATATATCCTTCCCCTAGTCAATACTTTTTGGATTTAGGATTTTTTGCCTATATTTGTTTTAGGTGGCTACAATTACTAAAATGCTTGTCCTCTCTGGAAAAATATTCACCTCATTATTTTTCATTGCTAAAAATTCTAATGTTGGTGATGGTGGAGCAGAAAATGTCCCTGATAAATGTTCATATGTTGGAATGTCCCGGTTTTAAATAGCCCAAACATGAGGTCCTAGGTTTTTTCCAATTGGAAAAACCATAAGCAGATTTAGGGCTGTGTGATGTCTGACTATACACATAGTGGAATGGACACATCATATTTTTTTCCATGAAATGGTCATTTATTCTATGCGCTAGAAGGTTTGAATTGGAAGTAATAATAAACCTACACCATATTAACACACATTCCTTGAGTTAATTAAAATGTTGTAAACAAATATAGCTGTAAGAATGTAGAACCCAGTGAAAGATTTTAATTAATGTTTTAAATAACAGATGGAAAGCAGTGGGAAATCACAGAAAAATACTCCAAAACTCATGAAGCAAGATTCAGAAATAAAACAAACCTTGAAACATACAATGACAATGATCGACAAAGGCAAGGGGTGACAGAGCGAGCCATGTACACATAGTTATAAGACATTAGGAATAGCACAATTCTGGGACTTGATAACGTGCGTTTTGTTGATGACTGTGTGTGCTGAAAAGGGGCTTATAGCTCATTCTACAAGTAATGTTTTATCATTGATCTTTTGCATGGCAAATAGGAACATACAGTGATGTCCTATTATCCAACTTGTTGCTCTCTAATGGAGCGAGTTGTTATAATAAATACATTAATAAATAATAAAACACCAGGTATGATACCTTGATTTCGTCACTAAACTATGATGAAACAGGAGCCACTCTCTTGAAGTCCATAAAATAATTATAACGCGTAGCTTATAAAAACAAATAGGGCCATATAATACTCTGTAAGTTATTTAGTAAATCTATGTATTATTCTGGCCGCTTTTTTGTCTTAATATATAACCTACTTTCCGACTGTTTGGTCACTCTCTTGAACTGCGTTTTGATGAATCAGAAATGAGAGAGAAAAACTAAATTTGAAAAGAAAAGCTTTTCAGTCCAAAGAATAAATGTGATCCAGTAGGCTACATCTAAACATAGTCAATTGTAGAAAATGATAAATAGGCTATATGTATTCAAATGTTAAGAGTCTAATCAGTTTGACGTGTGTTACTTGATACGTGAACACTGGTTTCCTTTATTATACAAGTAGTATGCTGTACTAAACATTTAGTTTTTATAGCTCTTGTAATTAAAGTTGTTTGTGACAAAACCCCACACTGTCTGTGACAAAACCGGACACACACCCGGATGACATTAGTTTATCTTGCAATCTTGTTTTACAATGTTCAATCTATCCCTTTCAAAATATTTGGCTGTAGCCTATTTACCTAAATACATTATAGAATGGATCTCTATTGCACAGAAATACAATTATAATAATCAAAAGGTGTAAAAAATCTGTTAAATAACATATGGCAGATTTTGTGTTACTTGGTACACTCTGGTGACGTTCAGTCTCCAATTAATTTTCATTGTGCTCTTGCATTATTTCACTAGCCTACCACATATGTTGTTGGAAATTAAGGCTATGGCCTATAGCAAAAAGGGAAACACCAGAGTAGGCTATTTGACATTTTAGCCAGCTCACTGTGCTGCACATTTTTGTACCTCCAGAAAAGGCAGTGCCAGTTAGTTCAATTTTAGCAAAACATAGCAAAACATGTTTGCAATCGATGATGGCTGACCTCCATCGTTGAGAGTCGATGTAATCTACCTATTGCCCAGCCCTAAGCAGATGTAGTATTCTTACTGGAGACTCATTTATGCATTAAAGACCACCAGAAGTTACAAAATCCTAAGTTTAGCCAGGTTTCCCATTCTTAAAAATATGTTTAAACTTTGTGCCTGGGGCATTTGTAACACAAATACGCGTTTCCCTGAGAGGTTGGATGGGGAAACGAAGTCAAATCCTGACAAGTGTTAGCTAACGTTAACGTTACCTAGCATACGGTTGTTAATACGCTAGCACACGCTGTTAATGAATACAATGTTATACTAACATAGTCTGTTTGCTTTGTAATAACGATTATAGTGAAGTGAATAGCGACCTACTCAGCTTTACATGAACAGTGTTTCTCCTTGATATTGTTAGTCCCAGCCTCCGTCTCGATTAGTAGAATATGCGGTGGTTCATTTTTTGACTGACCGGTATGCTATTTGGATGCCTTGTGTTCCTTGCGTTTCACCTGTATGTCTTAAATATAGCCTTTGAACGCATATTGCAGCCCCTTTTGTCTACTTCTATCGGACACTTTATTTGCTGCTTTATAAAAGTTTGATAACATTTTTGCAGGAAGAGCTGTCACAGCATAAGCCATGTTGATACCAAACCAGAGCCCAGATGAAGTTGTCGGATGTAGCAACAGTAACTAAGGGGGGCGAGGCTTAGCCAAATGTGAATTGGGCTTACCTAGCAAACTATTTATCACAGGTGTCTGAGATTTATTTCAGTTATCCAAAGAGCATGGGGAGACACAATAGCATCCATGAGTTTGGTTGAAAAACAATATTGTATGTTTATGGCACTTAATTCCAATTTTCATAATCTTTTCTGGTTACAAGCTTAATCTCCAAAAGAGTGAGTGTTTTCCAATCAATCCAGCAGCATTGCAGCTTCAGCAGATAGACTTGCCCTTTCAGCTCAATTGCTTCAGCCTTAAGTACCTTGGGGTGAATGTGATTTGCACATAACCTGCCCTTTTCTCTGCCAAATTTGCTCCCTTGGTGAGGTAAATTACCTCTGTCACTTATAGGAAAGATTAATGCTGTTAAATTCATTGGTTTGTCCAAATTTCTTTACATTTTTCAATCTATCCCATTTTTTTGCCCAAGTCTTTTCAAGTCAATTTATTAGGCTGTTACTTCATTCATTTGAGGAGAAAAGGTACCCAGATTCAGTAGGTCCTTACTTGCATTCCGGAATTTGAACTTGATTACTATTGGTCAGCCAACTTTCAGAAGCTCTTATTCTGGTTTCATTCTCCAGGCACACCTTGGTGCCACCTAGAGATACTATCATGCACATCTACATCTTTAAAGGTTTTGCTATCTATGTTCTGCTCTTTCAATTTCCCCTTCTCGCTACACTGGCAATCCTGTAGTACAGTCCACACTAAAGACCTGGTATGAGTTCTGGCAACATTTTAAATTCTCCTCCACATCCGACATGAGCCTTATTGACAGAAATCACGTATTCTCCCCCTCCCTTGAAAATGTGTTCTCTCTGGGCAGGAAATGTATTAAGACCTTCCAGGACCTGTATGACAATGGTATTTTCTCTAGTTCCGTGATCTAGCCTCTAAACCCTCTATGCCTCCATCAAATTTTTGATAAGACATTTGGTTTCCTACCAATTTTCTGGCTTTCCAATTTACCTCCAAGCCAGACCTGTGACATTCTACTTGTCCTTATGCATTGACAGAAAGCAGTAATCTTTCAGGTTTATTGTTGTATTATAGGTTTTGACAAACACTCCACTAACAAAATGAAATATGCCAAGCAGGAAATGGGTGTTGAACTCACAGAGGAGTGTTGGGGTGAGGTGATAGTTGCAGTGCCTTGCGAAAGTATTCGGCCCCCTTGAACATTTCAACCTTTTCCCACATTTCAGGCTTCAAACACTAAAGATATAAAACTGTAATTTTTGTAAAGAAGCAACAACAAGTGGGACACAATCATGAAGTGGAACGAAATTTATTGGATATTTCAAACTTTTTTAACAAATAAAAAACTGACAAATTGGGCTACATTACCCCTTTATTTAAGGCAAACAATAACACATAATAGTGATTTATAATGCATGATAATATATTATACACTACAAACATAGACAATATTACTTGAAAATAAAATATGAAATCATGTTGTTCTATAATACATACCTTTTTATAGTATTTTTTAATAATAACCAAATCATTTGTTTTTATAAATCATTATGTTATAATTGGAGCCGTATAAGTCATTAAAAGTAATGATCTATAAAGCAAAATAGAGATTCATACATTATTTTAAAACAACTTAAATGTTATTATGGATACTTATATTTAGTTAACATTTTATCTACAATAAATGAACAAAACAACCAAAAACAATACATAAAATAAACTCTCAATCTCTTTTAGCAAAAAATGCACTTGAATGACAACCAAACACAATCAAAATCAATACATAAAATGTAAATTAAAAACCACCCACAACCAAAACAATAAAGTATCTTTGGTAGAGAGAGAGAGATGAGGAAAACACTCCTTGACTAATATAACACTAGGAATAAGCAGTGGCATGGGCTTTGCAATCCAAGATGAAGAGATGTATTTTTGACTTCTAGTCTTGTGTGTCCAGACCTTGGGTAACAACAAAAGGTCTGGTAAGGGACCGTTTGGTATTTATCGAAAGGACCACCGGAGGAAAATAGGTGAGGGTCATGTCATTTTATTCTTTGTTAAGGGGATGGTCACCCAACGATTTTTAGTCTAGGGTGGTGGGGTCACACAACATTTGTATTCATAATAACAGCAAAAATCTAAGGTGGCTTGTTTGGTGCATTTATTTCCATGTAGCTCTCAGTCTTGCCCCCCATTGCTAGCAGATGTGTCTGACCCAACAAAAATTGCACCATTCCTTTCCCCCACAATCATATGTAGGCCTATTGTTAACAACGAGATGTCTTGATTATGCACCTGTATGTCAGTTTCTTTATTTAAGTATTTAGGAAACTCCATAATGACAGATTATCAATGCACTGACCAGGCAAGTACTCTACACACGTATAGGCTCATTAGGCTGGGCATGTCTTGACCAGGTGTAGTGAGCGCAACTGGACCAAGCAAGAACCTTTTGGGCTGCTTATATACACTCGAATATTGCTCTGCACTCAAACGGGGTCCGCTACACTCCTTGCCCACGCTCCGCTCACATACTCTGCTGGCTAAATGAAATCTAGTTATCATTCATCACACTAAGCTTTTCTTTGTCAAATCTTGCTCACAGATGCGCAGATGGGCTGAAGGGCTAATTATTGCTACTTTGTTTATCGGTCTGTTTTTGTTGATCATCCTGTTTTTTTTGCACCGGACAAATTAAAAACATGGCCATTTACTGTTTCCACCATAATGTTAGTAAATATACTGAAATGGCCACCATCTTGGTGGAGTGTGATGTGTAAGATGAGATAGCAGAGGTTAAGTCATGTATATCATAATTGTAGAAAAACACTGTCTATCTGTACATCTTTGCCAAGAGCAAACCAGTACAGAAGGCATCAATAAATTGTTAGGGAGGCTCATGCCTCTTTTCCCAATCATTTTGGAGGGTCATAGAAAAATGTATTTCTGGCGAAGGGAGGGTCAGGTCTATTTTGACTAAAGATCCCAAAACTCCTCCGCTAGCCCCTTAAATAAAAAATGAACACTCCCTAAGAATGCTAGCTTTTTTTGCACATTCGGAAGTAGTGAAGACATGTTCGTAGGGAAACTTCAGCAGGAATTGCAGTGATGTCCATTCCCTTTCCTTGTTAAATATCTGGTCCCTCCTCTTCTGTTCCTGAACTAATTACTTGTTTGCTGACGGCTGTCACTTGTTGCTATTTTTTCTCCTATGAATTGAGCAGCTACTTTTATTGGTCTTTAAATTAGTGCTTATGAATCTTATACAGATCTAAAAGGGTTGGTGGATGAAACAACAATCATCTATTGCCAATATTCTACAGCTATCTTCTATGGAAATTGAATCATATAAAACATTTTGTGTTTGAACATGACTCCCAGTCCTCTTCTAGTGCACAAATATGCACCACAGTGAGCGATAAACAGGACAACAAGTTTAAACTTGTACTCCCCAAATCACAGTCTTTTAAAAGAGAGTGCACAATTTTCCACAATATACATCTCAATAGCATAAAACATGGTTTTCTATGCAATTAGTAAGAGCTCAATTACACTGTATGTCACTTTATGTAATTTATTTGTCATTCTACAAATACACCTTGAATTCTAGTAGATTGAGTTTTTCTCATTGTTAATACTGCTTCAAATTTGATTTCCCCTTTATTTAGCAGTAAGATTAATTCTAGGTAACATTTCCCCTGTATCCTCGTGCTAAAATTTACTTTAAATCCACATGTCAAAGATTCCCAAGGGGGGCATGCCTCTGTCACCTTTTTTACCCCTGATGAGTTTGCACCTTGGTTTATTATTCAAATGATTATGCTATTTACATATACTTTTTAATGCTTTACATTTACATGTTTTTTTATTAAAGCTGCAATGTGGCACTTCTGTCACCCCCTTCTTTCACCCTCTTTCTAAACTTTTCTCAAAGATTAACCACATTGGAAACTATATTTTTGAAACACATCTATAAAAACAATCATTTTTAACATTGCCTAGTATCCCGGTCTAATACTACTGTAATTAATATGATAAAATAAACACTAAATTAAATAACTACACGCTTATTTTCATCTTTATAATGCAAAGAAAAACAGTCTTCAAAAGTTTTCTACCCAACTTACCCACTTTATCATGTGTGCAATTGTGTGGGTCTGGTTTAATTTTGTTTACGCAGAAAAAGGAGAACTAAATGAAATGACTACATGAAGATTTTATTCATGCTCAGAATTTGTTTCTGGTAGTGAGCGTTTTGACAAGAGGCATGGCTTCTCTTAAGAAGTAATTGGAATATAGTTTGGCAGTAGATGTATGTTAATGAGTTCCTGCTATTTAGGGTGTAGCAGTCAGCTCCAGATACCTGTCAGAATGTATATACAGCAGAAGCTGTGTATTCCCCTGTGCTACACAGAATCTGCAGCATTGTAATAGTGCAGCTGTAAGCGTTTCAGTATTTCAAGGTGGCATCATTAGGGCTTTATTTATTCATCCCAGGGCTTGAAAAAGGAAGTAGTGCCATCCCGATCAGCAGTGGCAGCTTAGTCTCACAACCTCCCACAGGGCTGGAGAAAAGAAATTAGAGGTAAATAGGCAAACATGACAATCACACTGTTGTTAATGAATTAGTGTGTAGAGAAAACAATGAACGAATTAGAATGTTTGTCTTTTAATACCCTGTTTTATGGGAAATATACAAACCACAGACGTTTTTGAGAAACTTGTGGTGAAGATAAATATTTAGCAACTTTATATTAATCCCCATGGTTTTGGAATGGGATGTCCAACAAACTCATATTGGTGTAAAGGTCAGGTGGCCACTAAAGTGGCAGCTCTAGAAAACATTATCAGGGGGTGGACTTTTTCTGATGATGATTAAGGTGACCCATGTATTGGGTACATTAAGCAAGACAATATTCATTTGTTGCTAAATGATTAAATCATACAGTTATACCCCGTGTCCACTACAGTGACGGCTGGTGGTGATATTGGGTTGGTAGGGAGAATACATTATACATCCATCAGAATTTCACATTGCATCAGCTCATTCCATTTACATTTAAGTATTTTAGCATATCCTCTTATCCAGAGTGAATTACAGTAAGTACATTCCACTGGAGTAATTTAGGGTAAAGTGCTTTGACCAAGGACATAATGGCATTTGGCACAGTCGGGAAACAAACTGGCAAACATTTAACTTCCAGTCTGACTCCCTAACCACTGAGCAATCTGTGCCACATCCGAGATACCAAGTTACTATACACTATAGTGAAGTACCCACAAAAATTGCCTTATAGCAAAAAACTATTTATGTATCTATCTTTTCCACATAGAAATTTTGTCAAATGGTATGTGTGTGTCTATGTATACATTAGCACATGCCATATGCAAGAATGATGGAATGATAGCCTACATGATAGTACAGAATGCTCTATCATAGCCTAGAATGTCAGAGAAGTGGCCACCTAGAGATACACTACAAAATGTGTTCTAACTTTAACGACTGCCAATAGATACTACAGCTGTTTATGTCACAACTGTTTTGCAACACATTGTGTCAAACATCATGTAAAAAAACATCTGCTGTATATACTGTATAACATCATGTATTTAGAGAGATTTTTTTCTTTTTATAAACATTCAAAACTTGTAAAATTCTATAGGTTTTTTGTTGAATCACTTTTAAATTGTTCAGAGGAAACCCACAGCCTTTGGACTTTCCAAAAAAGTTTTGGAATTGTGTATGTCATTCAATAAAAAAAGCTATTGAATCTAAACTCTTTGGTGAAATTGCAAAGGCTGTGCAACACTTGGTGTCCTCTGTGAACAATTTGAAAGTGTTTCGAGGCTTCAAAGTCATTTAACAAAACAATATATTTTTTTTTTTCGACCATAGCCAAGTTTAGGCAAATTAATTATGAAGGGAAATAAATGTCTAGAGTTTACACTTACATATAGGAAATGTCTAGATTACAGATACAGTTGCCCCCAGCACACTAATCAAAAATAACTCCCTCTATGAAAATATATCTAGTTTTTATCGCTAGACCAGTGGATTTTTTTTAAGGCTTTCCTGATTGTGCATTAAAAACAAATATATAGATTTATCTTCACTGAAATATATCTACAATGTGTTCAAAATATAAAAAATAGTGCAATTTAGCTCTTTTTTTATGGGATTATCTACACAAGGTGTGATTTTTCAAAGGACCATTTTAGATGTGTATTAACATTGCTAGCCAGGGAAAGTGTTGGGGGATAAATTTGTTGAAATGTTGTGGGCATTATGTGAAATAAATAACTTTGAGACATGTAAATTATTGATGGACCTAACCATAGAAATGGAATAAGTAGAAATCTCATTTGAACTGTTTTGCTTGGTCATTCGATTAGTACACAACAAAATGGCGACTGTTGTTAGTGACAACACAGGCCAGTAGGCCTGTAAAGTGTGTCATACTCTCTGGTTGCGTCTCAATACGCAAAGTATGCATACTAAATAGTATGCCAGACTACGATTAGTATGTCCCAAACCATAGTACGCAAATATAGTATGTCAATAGTCCCCGGATGGTCTACTTTTTCCGGGGGATTTTCGAAGTATGCAACCCTGCATGTTTTCTGGGCTGACATAGCCCACAATCCTTTGCGACACAGAATAGGAGGGGTTTTTCCCGAAGCCGAAGTTCTTCTTTGGCTGTGTTTAAATGTAAGTATCCAAAAGTTAGGTAATAATAACCATGTCATTACATGGGTTTTTGGTTATTGTACCAATATTAAATACATTTTAAATGAAATGCGAACAGGTTGTGCCAAATGTTTAATGTTCAAACTTCGTAGGCTTCATCGCAATTTTAGAAGCGACGTTATGACGCGTTAGTATATCCCCATGCTAGCATACCCGCTTACTATATACTTAATAGTACGTACTTTACAACCACCTGCGTAGTATGTACTTTTAGTATGTAGTATGTTGTATGCATATTGGGATTCAGTCTCTATTTTTCCCATTAGCTATCTCAAAGTGAAATTTTGCTAGCTATCAGGCGACATTATTTTGATCTTGTCTAGCTCTCAAGACAAGTTATAGATCTTATCTAAATGTAGGTTGTAATATTAGCATATAACATTTTTTTGGTAACTTACCAATAGATTTATAACGCAATAAAGCCAGCACTCCAATTCCTCTTCCACACAAGGCAGGATGTGGTGATCTTCTTCTTTGATTTAATGGCGGATCGCAACCATCTGAAAGGTGCATACACCGCCACCTACTGTCAGGCCACAGACATGTGTTAGCGCAGCTGACTACTCTGTTGCTGCTGCAAAACCATCTAGTGAGTCCGTGACTTGCCGCAAATCGATTTAATGCGGAAGTAGGCTATTAGAGCTTTGCACTAGAATGCTACACAAAAAAATGGCTGCCGCCCTGATAATTCTGCTACATTGATTTGAATGGCATTTCTAATCACTATATTTCTATGGTCCTAACAATAAGCCAGGTTCAGTTGTAGTTGAGTGCGTGAAAACAAGACCTGATCTTGGGGTTCAACCTCTTTTTCGCACTGTTATAACAAATTATGTAATAGCTCACATAATTGTAGCTAATGTAATTACACAATCCTCTGATATGTTTAGCCATGGCTCTGGTGTCGCAGAAAGATGTTAGAGGGTTGCACCGATGTGTCTTCACTGTCAAACTGAAAGCCTTTGCAAAGTTGTGTAATTCCTGGATGCTGGACGCTAGGTTGCTTTCAGGGGAAATTGGACAGCGGAATATCAGTCTTGTAAATGTGTAACCACTGTGACAACAAAAGTTTTCAGTGTATCCTTCAGAGAAATTAACAAAGACAAATAAATTCTTCCCCAGGTAATTG
Source organism: Umbra pygmaea (assembly GCA_016801145.1). Lineage (NCBI taxonomy): Eukaryota > Metazoa > Chordata > Actinopteri > Esociformes > Umbridae > Umbra > Umbra pygmaea. The sequence goes on from JACXGM010008295.1 coordinate 11,583, forward strand.
CAAGAATGAGATCTTCCATTTTCCAGAGTTTACACAGTAAATGCCATGTGGGAGAAATTTTATAGATGAAACTCTGAAGTTCCATTCCTGTGAAGGCAGGACGGAGCTGCGCCACGAGAATCTGACAGAAACACTGAAGAGGAGTTACGATACATACACTGTCTCGTACAATTGCAGTGGCATAAACTGGCAGGTTTTAATGTTGCAGACCTCAGTTTTTTGCAAATTTGTAACTTTAAACTCGTATTGTTTTGAATAGTTTGTGTAAACTCGCCTTAAATGCACCCCCAAGGGCATCCCTTTCCAAATTACTGCTTCCTGAACGCCCCCTGGGTTGCGGTACTGCCCTCTTTGAGAAACGCTGAATCTTAGAGATGTAGTCAGTTGGGTTCTGCCCAGCTGATGGAGTTTCTGCGAAGGAGTTCAAAGGCCTGGCAAAAACTATATATATTCATTAGATAAATATCCTATTTTTAAATATATTGTCTCAGATCTGCCTGCCTGATGGGTACTGTTTCAAATCAGAATTTTTTGCGAGAATTTTCATGGCTCGACATCTATCCTATTTTCATTAAACATGTTGAAATGAATATGTTACAATTAAAATTTGCAAGTCTATTTAAGTATTTGTGTTGCATGCATCCATTTGTAGTGATTGCATTTCTGATAGCTTTTTTGTGCAAAATATGTTTATTTATTAGTTTGTACTGTAAATTCTAATGCTTCTTATAAAAAATGTTTGTTCCAGTAACAGACACCAAGCTGTTTCTGTTGTTTTAACATTTTTCAAATTGGTTTAACTTGTTATTGACAAGACAGATATCCATGCTGTGATTGGTCAGAGGTTTGCACACCTCCCTTTGAAGAATGTGTGACATTCTTTTTTGGCGGAAACCCCTTAGCACCTGTCAAAACCTAAAATCTGTGGTCAATAAAGATCCCATGGCCCTTACCATAAGAGTAGGTCTGTTATCCCTGTGTCCTAGCCAAAGTACCAACATGGCAACCTATTACATTCCCAGCTTTCAATTGTCTCATTCATCTGTTCTCTAATCCCCTTGTTACTATTTCCTAAGTCATTTCTGCAAATATGTTCTCATTAAAATAATGTAAAATAATGGTTAATAAATACAAAACAGAGAGGGCTGTTCTGCCCTGCAAAGGCAAAAGGCCTTAACTTCAATTTTGGTCCAAAATTAGTTATTGTCATGTTTGAAACATTTAAGATCGGCTTTATTGTGTGGACAAATATATGTATTCTTTTTTTGTTGTGGACAAATATATGTATTCTTTTTTTGTTGCAAATAATAAATTGTCTTTGCCACATTTCCAATATTCTACATTTAATATAAATACTTTAAAGTAATTTTCTCTGTTCTACACTCTGGGGAGCAAGGTCTTTTGCCTTTGTAGGGCAGTGTAGATCCCTTGATATTACGCTTAGAGACTTCAATGAGCAACTTTTTGTCAGCTCTTCAGCTGAATGTGGTGGGATACTCTTCCTTATGTAGATTGCCAGTTATCTGGGATTTTCTCTATTTGTAGATGATCGACTGGGCTCATGATGTACTCTTAATTGTTGCTTTGTTAGTAGGGGTATAGGCATTACAGTGCTACAATTCATCGATACACCGGGCCACGATTCAGTGTATTAGCTCATTCCTTAATATTGCTGCGATACGGTATAATACAATCCTATTATGTGTGATTTCTTTTTTCTGAGATTTAACATTGTAAATTGATTCATTTATTCTTTTTCTTCTCAGTTCCTCCAAAGATCTATGACATTTCTTCTGACATCACAGTTAATGAGGGAAGCAACGTTTCGCTAATCTGCACAGCCAGTGGGAAACCAGAGCCTACAATCTCCTGGAGACATATAACCCCATTAGGTGAGTTAACAGAAAAAGCTCTGTCATACCTGAAAGAATGGGATTGTGCACTGTCCACTGCATTTTGGTTTGTTGAAGTTTATTTATATTAATTTGCCAGCAAAATAGCACCCTGTCCTCCACAGCTGGTGAAGAAGGTCAGGTATTGTCGATCTCTGGCTTCAAGACCAAATGCTGCTTCATGTGGTGTTGGAGGTCCAGTGGGAGGCACTCTTCCTTCTGGTCTAAAGATCATTCCCAATGCCCCAATTGATGGAGACATCTGCCCTGCGAAGGGTGTCATCTTTTGTGAGGATGTTCTGAGTCCACCCCCCCCCCCCCCCCCCCCCCCCCACACACACACACACACTACTCCCCAGGCCGTTGATATAAATTTGAATATTTTCTCAGTCAAATAGCCTTTTAAATCAAAGGTAAAAAAATAAACAATAGTTTTGTTTGACATTGACTTCATTGATTATTTGAGTTGGGTATCGAGAACCGGAAAGTGATGGTTTCGTACTTTAAATATACATTACCTATGGCAGCTCACCTTTCATCATTGTTGTAAAGTCAACACGCATCCTTTTCCCATCTTAGTCTCATTTCAACAACCAGCAGCTGCACAGTTGGATCATGACAGTCATTTTACACTGGCAGCCAAATGGAACTGAACAATTGAGAAAATTGAGAAATGTCACATGGCTGTGGTGAAGTTGATGTAAATAATATTCATCCCTTGTCAACTGTGGACACTCCTAGGCTTAGGTAATGTACATTTTTATTGAATTGCTTTCTAGATGAAAGCTAACGTTAGCCAGGTGTGCTTTCAATTAGGGTATTGTTCTGTTAATATGTATTTGTATGACATGAGATATACGGTCATATGCAAATGTTTAGGCACCCCTAACAATTTCCATTATTTTTTTATAAATAATTGGGTGTTTGGAGCAGCAATTTCATTTTGATCTATCAAATATCTGAAGGACAGTAATATTTTGGTTACTGCATATATTTGGGGACCCTTGTCATTTTGTTGATTTAAATACTGATTGATTGGAAAACGCAATTGGTTTGGTGAGCTCATTAAGCTTTGAACTTCATAGACAGATGCATCCAATCATGAGAAAAGATATTTAAGGTGGCCAATTGCAAGTTGTTGTTGTCTTTGACTTTCCTCTAAAGAGTGGCAACATGGGGGCCTCAAAACAACTCTCAAATGACCTGAAAACAAAGATTGTTCAACATTATTGTTTAGGGGAAGGCTACAAAATGCTACCGCAGAGATTTAAGCTGTCAGTGTCCACTGTGAGGAACATAGTGAGGAAATGGAAGACCACAGGCACAGTTCTTGTTAAGGCCAAGAGTGGCAGGCCAAGTAAAATATCGGAGAGGCAACGGCGAAGGATGGTGGGATCGGTCAAAAACATCCCGCAGACCACCTCCAAAGACCTACAACATCATCTTGCTGCAGATGGAGTCACTGTGCATCGTTCAACAATTCAGCGCACTTTGCACAAGGAGAAGCTGTACGGGAGAGTGATGCGGAAGAAGCCTTTTCTGCACACACTCCACAAACAGAGTTGCTTGAGGTATACAAACGCACATTTGGACAAGCCAGCTTCATTTTGGAAGAAGGTGCTGTGGACTAGAGCCCTGCATGGGACTGTTTTCTTAATCCCACTCCTGCCCGCTCCCGCTGAATTTCTGACCATTACCGCCCGCTCCCACACTATGTGTGTTCCCTTCACGCCCGCTCCCACCCGCAATGAGTGTATCAACTCCCGCCCGGTCCCGCAAACATTCAATCAGAGCTTGTAGTGAAGAATTTACACGTTAGGCCTATATGTTCAGAATACACTTACTATAATTCACTAACTATAATTCAATTATCAGTGAAAATTGATTGTTTTTTAGAAGTGTATTTATAAACATGTAAACTTTAATTTTAGATGAAAAACTAACTGTCAATATTCTGTATATACCAGAAATAAGTTAAATAAAACTCTGTTGGAAAACAGTGCTCATCCATACATCCCCCTGATTGGTTGCTTGTCCTGTGTGTCATAGTTGTCGGCTCTACAGAACTGAAACTTTATTGCCTGTAAAGGTAATGAATACTGAATGAAAAGCCATAGTGAAATGGTTATGACAGAATAATTCGACCAACTTTTAGAATCAGAAGTGTTAGCAAACTGTAGTATACTAAGCAGACTGAGGAATGGATTAATACTGAACGAGGGTGTATGTCGCTTGACCCTTTGTTGTTGTCGCCGCGAACAGCTGATTATCACACACAGACAATTGTAGTGATTTTAAGAGAACGTTCTATTGGAACACTTTTTGGAATATTCCTACCATAATAGAATTCAAAATAAGACAAAGAGGAACTCTTGGAAGGAGTTTAAGTGTCCTGCAATGCCCTCTTTTATACATAAATAAATACAGGTAAGCTTAATTTTCTGTTAACATTGTTGTATTCATGTCGCATATGGGGGTCGCATGCATTAGCTTGATGAGTCTGGTGGGTCAGGACTCCAAAAGTTTGAGAACCATTGATGTGAAGCACAACAAATGACAAATAACTGGGGAATGGTATAGACGTTACCATTTTTGTTTGTAGCCTAACAATTGAGAAATTGGCCAAATATCAGACTTTCCTTGTTAAGTAAAAACACGCTTCAATCTTTTATTTCTTCTTCATTTGTCGACTCCATCCTTGTTGTTAGCTAGCAAAATACCAGGACCCGCGGTACAATTTTTGACCCCCCACTCCCGCTCGCAGCAAAGTTGAAACCGCCCGCTCCCGCAAGATTTGGGTTGGGACCGCGGGATTCAAATCCCAATGCAGTCCTCTAATGTGGACTGATGAAACAAAGATGGAGTTATTTGGTCATATCAAGGGTCGTTATGCATGGCGGCAAAAGAACACAGCGTTCCAAGACAAACACTAAGTTGCTACCCACAGTTCAATTTTGTGTAGGTTCCATTACTGGCCACACAGCCCCACAGCTGTGTGGCCAGTACTGGGAATCTTGTTAAAGTTGAGGGTCACATGGATTCCACTCAATATCAGCAGATACAGTGGGTATAGAAAAGAATAACCCCCCTGTAATATAATCACATTTTGTTGCTTCGCAGCCTGAAATGACACAGTTTTTGTTTCATTCAGCTGTATGTACAACTCATAACATCCAAGTGAAAGATATAATACCAACTTGACAGAAAAAAATAAATGACAAAATAAAAAAGTAGAATCACTGAGATGTAAAAAGAATCACCCCCATCCTAAACATGACTTGTAAACCCAAACAGGTTTAGTTAATCACCTTCTCAATAGCACACAATGCCAATTGACTTTCAACTGTGATCAGCTGTGGTCATTTTGATTAGCTTAGCATGAAACACGCTTTTCCTAAAGCATTTCAGTCCTTGGTAGTGCAACTGAAGACAACAATCAACTATGGGTGGCAAGGCATTGTCAAAAGATCTACGGAATAAAGTTGTGGACAGGCACAAGTCAGGAGATGGATACAAAAAAATGTCAAAGGCTTTATCAGTGCCTAGAAGCACAGTGAAGTCCATTATTAAGAAGTGGAAGGTTTTGGTACAACACAGACCCTCCCTGGGTCAGGACGTCACTCCAAACTGGATGAAAGAGCCAGGAGGAAACTGGTCAGTGAGGCTACCAAGAGGCCTACAGCAACTCTGAAGCAGTTGCAGGAATTCATGACAAAGAGTTGTCATTGTGTGCATGTGACAACAATATCACAAATTATCCACCAATGTGGCTTGTATAGGAGGGTTGCAAGAAAATAGCCACTCCTCAAGAAAGGCCACATGTAGTCACGACTGAGCTTTGCCAAAATGCACCTTGAAGATTCTAAGGCCACATGGAAAAAGGTGTTCTGGTCAGATGAGACTAAAATGGAATTGTATGGCCTCAACGCCAAGCGATATGTCTGGCGAAAATCAAATACAGCTCACCATCTAAATAACACCATTCCTACAGTAAAGCATGGAGCTGGTTATATCATGTTATGGGGTTGTTCTCTGCAGCAGGGACTGGAGCACTTGTCAGGATAGAAGGAAAAGTGGATGGGGCAAAATACTATTCTTGAGGAAAACCTGCTGCTTTCTGCCAGAAATTTGTCAATGGGAAGAAGAGTTAACTTCCAACATGACAATTACCCAAAGCACACAGCAAAGCTGACCACACCATGGTTGAAGGAGAAAAAGGTGAATGTCCTTGCATGGCCTAATCAGAGCCCAGACTTAAACCCCATTGAAAATCAGTGGAATGACTTAAAGACAGCCGTCCACAAATGGTCACCATCCAATTTAACTGAACTTGAGCAGTTCTGCAAAGAAGAGAGTCAAATATCATATATATAATTAAAGCAAAAGGTGGTTCAACAAAATACTGAAACAAGGGGGTGATCCTTTTTCCAACTCAGTGATTCGTTTTTTTTATTAATTTTTTTTTTGTTGTTATATCTTTCACTTGGATGTTATACGTTGCACTGAGTAAATACAGCTGAATGAAACAAAAACTGTGTCTGTCTTCATTTCAGGCTGCAAAGCAACAAAATGTGATTATTTAACAGGGGGATGATTCTTTTCTATACCCACTGTACTTGAGAATAATGTAGAGGAATCAGTCACAAAGGTTAAGTTACGCCGGGGTGGATATTTCAACAAGACAACGACCCAAAACACTGCTCAAAATCTACTCTGGCAGTTATGCAGAGGAACAAGTACAATGTTCTGGAATGGCCATCCCAGTCCCCAGACCTGATTATCATTTAAAATCTGTGGGGGGATTTGAAGCAGGCTGTCCATGCTCGGCAACCATCAAACCTAACTGAACTGGAGATGTTTTGCAAGGAGGAATGGTCCAAAATACCTTCACACAGAATCCAGACACTCATTACAGGCTATAGGAAGTGTCTAGAGGCTGTTATGTCTGCTAAAGGAGGCTCAACAAAATATTGATGTGATATTTCTGTTGGGGTGCCTAAATTTAAGCACCTGTCTAATTTCATTTAGATGAATATTGCACATTTTCTATTAATCCGATAAACCTCCATTCACTACCAAAATATGACTGTGTCCTTCAGTTATTTGATAGATAAAATTGCTATTCCAAACACCCAACTCTTTATGAATGAAAATCATAGAAATTGCCAAGGGTGCCTACACCTTTGCACACTACTGTATTGCTTGGACAAGAAATAAACGAAGATGGTGTTAAGAGGGTTGGTTTTAATGAGGATTGTTATTGCATGCTTAGTGTGTGACGAGACCATAAAAAGCAATCACTTAGACTCCTGCCTTTGCCTCCTGGCTTATCTGTGTATGTTTTCAAAACACAATCAAGCTTTGGAAGCTTTTAGGCTCCATTCAGAACCTAATTGACAGCATTATGGTGCTGCAACATTTCCGCTACCTTTTCACTGACCCCCTTATTAATTAGTACAGTACATGCTGTCCTGATCTCCTCTTGTGCATTTACATTCCCAGTATTAGGTACATTTCAGAAGCTGATAAACAATCTGCGGTGTACTGTAGAAGAGGTTGTCCTTTACGCTTCCTTTGAAGTATTTGAAGTATCTATACTTTGATGTTTCTAAAATGAAATTATTTTCAAATAATAGAACCAGGAACTAATTGCAATCACATTGGACGTAACCATAGGATTTTGGTCAACGAACGATAGCCCAGTTGGGATAAGCAAATGTGCTGAGGTGTTTTCAGTTACTGTCATGTCGAAAACATGAATGGCACAATGACTTTGAGGTGTTTAGGGGTGTGGAGTGTTCTTTAATGGGAGAAAACTGCATTCAAAGATTCCATTTTGTTTTATTCTAATTCTAGAGAGGCTTGAGAGAAACACCTACTGTTATTAGACTATTGTAGGGAACACATTATGAAGTAATATGCACATGTAAGATGAAGTGTTATATTTCCAAATAATTTGGATTATTGTAATATGTTCACCCCTACACTAATAAATATTACATAAATTTACATTTATGTGTCACTGTTTTCTTCCTAACTCAACTACAATCTTTCTTGACCTGTCTGTGCTGGGCCTAATGTCCTCTGATGACCAAGGGACACCAGCTGAGTTCAGCTACATCCTGGGTGTGCATGAATGAACTCATAACAAGCAACATTTCTGAATAGATGCCTAAAATGTTACAATTGGCACATACTTATAATAGAAATACAAGCCTTAAGTATTTTGGAAAGTGTGTTTGTGCATCAAATCTTGCTGGGCCCAGTTCAGACAGTTCAACTGCTTAAGCTAGTACACTGGAGGTAGGAAGACAACACTGACAGATGCTGCATGTCTCTCAATATTGTAACTCTGTTCACTCACTGGCCACTTCATTAAGTACACCTGTTCAACTGCTCGTTTAGGCAAAAATCTAATCAACTAATCACATGGCAGGAGTCATTGCATTTAGACATGTAGACACGGACAAGACCATCTACTTAAGTTCAAACCAAGCATCAGAATGGGGAAGAAATGTGATTTAGATTACTTTGAATGTGGCATGTTGTTGGTGCCAGATGAGCTGGTTTGAGTATTTCAGCAAGCGATGATCTACTAGAATTTTCCTGCAGAAGCCATCTCTAGGGTTTACAGAGAATGGTCCAAAAAGAGAAAATATCCAGTCAGCGGCTGTTGTTTGGGTGGAAATGCCTTGTTGATGGCAGAGGTCAAAGGAGAATGGCATCTCTGAACGTACAACAAATTATACAAACCTTGACGCAGATGGGCTGCAGCAGTAGAAGAGCACACCGGGTGCCACTCCTGTCAGCTAAGAACAGGAAACTGAGGTTAACATTTGCACCTCAGAATTGGGCAATAGAAGATTGGAAAAACGTTGCCTGGTTCCAATTACTGCTGTGACATTCAGATGGTAGGGTTAGAATTTGACATAAACAGCACAAAAGCATGGATCCATCCTGCCATAGTATCAACGGTTCAGGCTGGTGGTGGTGGTCTAATGGTGTTGGATATTTTCTTGGCACACTTGGGGCCCCTTAGTACCAATTGAGCATTGTTTAAATGCCACAGCCTACTTGACTATTGTTGCTGACCATGTCCATCCCTTTATCACCACAGACTACACATCAGAAGAGTGGCAGCTGTTACGGATGCAAAGAAGGGGTCCATCTCCATACTAATGCACATGGTTTTGAAATGGGATGTCCAACAAGTTTGTATTGGTGTAATGGTCAGCTTTCCACATACTTTGGGTCAGAGAGTATATAAGTACATCCTCTTGGATTTTTCTCCATTTTGAAAAAAAAAAAAAAAAGAAACAACTTGGACCACGTGGCATAGTGGGGTAAGTCGCTGCCTTGCAACTCCTTGTGTGCCGATCGGGCGCCTGTAAGTTCAATTGCGGAAGTATAGTTGGTGAATGTTATTATCCCTCGCATGAGCTGACTGAAGACTTCCATGTTGGATGAACAGTGCGAGTGCCCTTCATCATCACACATCTGGAAAAGGAGTTGTGGAGCTGCAGACAAGTCAGGGTTAGGGGGAATTGGGCAAGAGGAGAAAAATAGGGGAAATAAATCAGATGGGGGAAAAAAACGACTTAAAATCAACTGTAAGTTCTATTGACAACTGAAATTATATCTGATTGTTGTTGTTGCATATCTGTCTATACCATGTTAGTAACTAAAAGATGTGTGGAAAGAAGGGAGAAAAATTATTGCACATCATTACAAAAGCATGCAAAATGGTATAACGGATATTCTTTGGAGAATATCTATTTATGCACATTTGTTGGGCAACAATTAATGTGCAAAATAATTATGCAACTAAATGAAAAACGAAATATTTCACAACTCCTTGTTGATTTTAATCTGTTTAAGTGAGAATAATAATAAACAAACAACTCAAAATATACAAATAAATATTTCTGACTTTTCAAAACAAATCAGTGACCAATATAGCCACCCTTCTTTTCAATAACAGTCATAAGCCTTCCATTCATGGAGTCTGTCAGTTTCTTCATCTGTTGACGATCAACTTTTTGTGCAGCAGCAACCACAGCCTCCTAGACACTGTTCAGAAAGGTGTACTCTTTTCCTTCATCATAAATCAACCATTTAAGAAGGGACCTCAAGTTGTCATTATTCTTTTATCTTTAAGGCCTTAACTGGCTAGCCATGCAGTTGGAGTATTTCGATGCATGCGATGGAGCATTGTCCTGTATACAAATCGTCTTCTTGAAAGATGCTGACTTTTTCCTGTACCACTGCTTGAACAAAGTTTATAAAAACTAGCAGTAGGTTTGGGAGTTGAGTTTGAGTGCATCTTCAACCTAAAAAGGTTAAACTAACTCGTCTTTAATAATACCAGCCCATACCAATACCCCACTGCCACCTTGCTGGTGTCTGAGTTGAACTGGAGCTCTGTGCATGTTACTGATTCAACTGGTCCATCAAGAGTCCCTCATCTCATCAGTCCATAAACCCTTTGAAAAATATGTCATCCGATATTTCTTGGCCAAGTCTTGACATTTTAAAGTGCTCCTTGTTCAGTGTTGGTTGGGTTTAAGCCTTCCTTACCTTAGCTATGTCTCTGAGCACTGAAGACCTTGTACTTCAGTAACCTAGTTCGAAAAGTAGTTATCAGCCTTCAAAATGAACATTCAAAGTAGTATAAAAACATTGTTATAAAATGACGAATTGCTATTATGGTCACGAAATGATAGTCGGTGGTGTAGTGGAGAAAGGAGACCGACAGACAGGTTGAAGGTTACTGATCAATTAAGGTTGATTGTTTATTCCACTTTATCTACCATCCAGGGCACATAATAGGTTGCAGGATACACGGATTAGCTTTGGTACACATACTTATATATCCTAATCGGACTCACTTCTCACAACACTCAGCATGGGTTGCAGGGTATCCGTATTAGCACAAGTACACATACTTATATATCCTAATCGGACTCACGTCTCACAACACTGGATTGTACTCCTGGTTAGACGTAAAAGGGAACGAAAACAACCAACACCCAACCGACCGTATACTCCTAACAATATATCAATGAACCGCGCCCTCCTCTCCTTCACTAGGACAGATATAGGGACCGAGCCGCCAGCTGTTAGTGTTTAGGTAATTAGACCAGCTCAGTCCCCAATCAGCACCGGGTGAAAGAGAGGAAGGTGCTACATAGCACACAGAACAATAATTAACTATAAAACAAAACTACAGTACATACGCACTGGTATAAGAATTCACAAAAGACATTCAAAAGAAACACTATACATAAAAAGTCAATCTCTCAGTCCACATGTCCATTCCAGCCCTCCCTGGCTGGATGTGACAATTATAAATTAAGTACACCACAAAAGAAATTAAAAAAATTCAGGAATAGCAATATGTCCAGTAAGGAAACATATGTGATTATGAATTATGTTTCTGCTGGCTGCAATTTTGCCAGTCAAATTGTCCATCTTCGAATGCAATGAACGGACTCCATAGGAGGAAATGTCACAAGGTTGTAATTCCAATGAAAAGCAATTCAAATGAAAAGCCACTTAGCTCATGGCAATATCTATTCAAATAATAACAAGGGGTTTCATTCAATAGATCAGTCTAAATAATCTAATCTTAGCTGACGTAAACTCTTGCGTGAAACTTTGTAACACCGGCTACAATTTCATATGATGCTCCTTTTTCAATTACAAGGTCAATATTGTTTTTCACTAATGACAAAACAACAAATTATTCGTGCATTTATATGGAACTAAGCTTTAGGAGCATTCCATGTTCACTCTCCTCCCTGTTACGTTGCATTCGGAAATTGACACTTTTTGACTGGCAAAATAGGAGCCACCAAAAACACAAACTGCTAAGGCTTTCTTTTTAGTAAACTCTGTTTACACTAACAATGTTTTCAACGCTCAAGTTCATGTGTACATATGAGGGGCCGTCAGGGACATTATTCAGAATTACTTCTCACAAACACATGTGAAATGCTCTTACATACACTACTGAAACACTCTCACATAAACAACTGGAAGATTATTCACTCACACACACTACTGAAATGCTCTCACACATACAAGTAAAACACTCTTATATACACTACTGAAACACTCTCACACATACAAGTGAAACACTCTTACATACACTACTGAAACACTCTCACACATACAAGTGAAACACTCTTATATACACTACTGAAACACTCTCACACATACAAGTGAAACACTCTTATATACACTACTGAAAAGCTCTCACACTTACAAGTGAAACGCTCTTATATACACTACTGAAATGCTGTTATATACAATACTGAAAATCTCTCACACATAAAAGTGAAATGCTCTTATATACACTTTTGAAACGCTCTCACACATACAAGTAAAACGCTGTTATATACAATACTGAAAATCTCTCACACAAGTGAAACGCTCTTATATACACTACTGAAAAGCTCTCACACATACAAGTGAAACGCTGTTATATACACTACTGAAAAGCTCTCACACTTTAAAGTTAAACGCTCTTACACATACAGGTGAAATACTCTTATATACACTATTGAAAAGCTCTTACACATACAAGTGAAATGCTCATACACTACTGAAAAGCTATCACACATACAAGTGAAACGCTCTTCACTACTGAAAAGCTCTCACACATACAAGTGAAACGCTCTCACACATAAAGTGAAACGCTCTTATATACACTACTGAAAAGCTCTCACACATACCAGTGAAATGCTCTTATATACACTACTGAAAAGCTGTCACACATTGTTTGTGGATTCTTACTGTTTATTCTCTTGTACATTGTATTCTTTTCCTACTCTTACTGTTTTTATACGTTTTTCTTCTCTATCCATTTTGCTACTGCCACATTGGACTTTTCTCATTGTGGGACAAATAAAGGAATATCTTTTCTTTTCCACCAGACTGCGTAAAGGTGCATACACATACCACATAGCTAATAATAAATATACAATATACAGCTCATGACAACGTGGGTTTCCAATTCAGATTACAATGGTCTAATAAACATCATACAGAAACTGTTCTTAATGTTTTATCTGGATAGATAAAGGGTAAGAAATACAGCACCTTCTGTTTCAGACGTACATATAAGTACGAGCATTTTCAGAATTTCAGTCCAACACCCGACGTTAATTAATAGTTACGTTTTCTGTCGCTTAGAGCTTGATTGACAGCCTGGTGGTAGCAACTGCGGTCAGCGCATGTTGTGGCGAATCAACACATGGCTCATTTGAATATTAAAATTAGCCATGTGTTGATAGGTCACACAAGAAAATGTAACCAATGAAATTACTTATTTTGACACAGCTTTTTTGACACGCATTTTAGACAATAAGGGCCCTATTTTAACGATCTGAAACGCAAGTATCAAACGCGAATAGCAAATTACATTGTGGGAGGTCCCCGGGCGCCGTTGCTATTTTAATGGTGGGATAAATGATTCTTGCGCCGGACACAAATCTAAAATGGGTAGGTCTAAAGTAGCTTCATTAGTCATAGGTCTGGTTTGGGCGCAACGTGCAATAAACCAATCAGAGCATCATCTCACATTCCCTTTAAGAGCAGGTGCGCTTGTTCCATGGTGGATTGCTATTATAACGGCGATTTGCTATTGATTTTTCTTTTTACAAAATGTAAATAAAGAAATGTCACAAGACATAGCCTACTTTCCGATATTTTGGACTCACTCACAAAATCACGAGGTTAGGAATGCATGGTAATATTTTTGCAATGTAGTCTAACATTAGACCGAGATTACTCTTCTTCAAATAAGCTTTCCTCTCCCGTTCTGCATTTCTGGAAATTTAAGTGCCAACGGCACATGCATTTCAACATCACGTCTCCTGAAGTCCTCTAATTTTTCCTAATTAATGTCATCAACATATCCATGATTCATGGAAATGTTGTGTAAAACACAAAAAGCCACAAAGAATGCTGCGGCTTGTGTAGTACCTGTTCTATCCAAACACCTGACGCGCATTTTCAGTGTGCCAAATGTTCGTTCAATTAGGCTACACTGCGTGTTTGTGTGTGTTTTTGACTAAACAGCATTTTATGCACTTGCTGGCATCATAAATTGTGTCAACATTAACCATGTCTTTAACTGATATAGCCGTTGTCCCCTTCACAGCCACCCATCCAAGGGGGGATTCCTCATAGCAAAGTTGCCATAAATGAGTCGTGGCTTGAGCCTGAGTAATTCTGAGTAAAGACATGGGTGATTTTACTATTAGCATCGCAAATTACTTGTGTATACTTGTTGATTAAATGGGTTCCCTTGAGGTTGATGTATATCAGTGCAAATAATTCATTCTGAATAATTTGAGTAAATGTGTACACTAGATGTATACCTATTTTTTCACATTTTTGGACACCACAATGACTTCCTTGTGTGATAATATTTTTCCTTCTAATTATGTTTTGCAATAATAAAGAACTGCTGCATTTGTGTAGATGAGAGGAGCAAAGTGTATTTGCGTTGTGCACACGCTACATTATGGTTAAGCATGCGCCCTTAAAATAGCATATGAATAACACGCCACTGACTTTATACCAGGTTTTTCCTGGTCAGTGGCGGAATTGTTTTCGGGAACTGCAAGATAGAACCAGGGAACGTTTGGGCCGGAACACGCCTCTTCTTTTCGCTGAACCACCCAACGAACGCAAGTTCATTCCCTAATTTACCGACGCGTGTCTGTGGAGGGAAAAGTCCCATATGCGTCGGGTGCAAGATAGGAATGATACATGCATTTGTGTAAAAAGTAATTTGCGCTGGGTGTAAGATAGGGCCCTAAGTATTAAACTAACAAGGAATCGCGCTGTAAATTAGCCCATCCTGTTTTACTGAAACACCTTCCGTTTTGACTGAAATGCCTTCCGGTTTTACTGAAACACCTCTCACACACTATAGTGAAATCTTTTCACACATTATAGTGAAACGCTGTCATATAACCAAGTGAAACACCTCTCACACACTATAGTGAAATCCTTTCGCACATTATAGTGATATATAAAAAATACCACTGTAAAAAGTAATTTTACTTTTTGGTTGTTTCAACATATTTTTCAAAGTAATTTCAACTAAAATATAGTAAAATCAACAAACATTTTTCATAATTTTTCCTCTTTTAATGAAGTCAACTAAACGGAAAATTATGAGAAGTTGACTCCATGAGTAAAATTGCCAAGTGAAATATTCATATCATGTTGAGTCAACAATAATGCTTGATAAAACAAAATACAAATTTAAATTGACTTAGCATTTTAAGTTGAACCCACGCAACAGTGTTACTTATGTTGCGAGTTGAGTCAACAAATTACTTTTTATAGTAGGGAGAACAAGTATTTGATACACTGCCAATTCTGCAGGTTTCCTTACTTACAAAGCATGTAGAGGTCTGACATTTTTATCATAGGTACACTTCAAATGTGGGAGACGGAATCCAAAACAAAAATCCTGAAAATCACATTATATGTTTTTTAATTATGAATTGGGATTTTATTGCATGACATACGTATTTGATACATCAGAAAAACAGAACTCAATATTTGGTACAGAACCCTTTGTTTACAGAGATCATACGTTTCCAGTAGTTCTTGACCAGGTTTGCACACACTGCAGCAGAGATTTTGGCCCTGTCCTCCATACAGAACTTTTCCAGATCATTCAGGATTTGGGGCTGTCGCTGGGCAATACAGACTTTCAGCTCCCTCCAAATATTTTCTATTGGGTTTAGGTCTAGAGACTGGCCAGGCCACTCCAGGACCTTGAGATGCTTCTTACAGAGCCACTCCTTAGTTTCCCAGGCTGTGTGTTTTGTGTCGTTGTCATGCTGGAAGACCCAGCCATGACCCATCTCCAATGCTCTTACTGAGGGAAGGAGTTTGTTGATCTCATGATACATGGCCCCATCCATCCTCCCCTCAATACGGTGCAGTCGTCCTGTCCCCTTTGCAGAAAAACATCCCCAAACAATGATCTTTCCATCTCCATGCTTCACGGTTAAGATGTTGTTCTTGGGGTTGTACTCATCCTTCTTCTACCTCTTAACATGGCGAGTGGAGTTTAACCATAAAGCTCTACATTTGTTTCATCAGACCACATGACCTTCTCCCATTTCTCCTCTGAATCATCCAGATGGTCATTGGCAAACTTCAGACGAGCCTGGACATGCGCTGGCTTAAGCAGGGGGAACATGCGTGCGCTGCTGGATTTAAATTCATGATGGCGTAGTGTGTTACTCACATAGTGTGTTTTCAATGAGACTGTTGTCCCAGCTCTCTTCAGGTCATTGACCAGGTCCTGCCATGTAGTTCTGGTCTGATCCCTCACCTTCCTCATTAGGGCTTCTTAAAGAAAAACTAACAGGTCTGTGAGAAATGGAATTCTTACTGGTTGGTAGGTGATCAAATACTTATCATGCAATAAAATGCAAATTAATGATTTAAAAATCATACAATTTGATATTCTGGATTTGTTTTTAGTCTCCGTCTCTCACAGTTGAAGTGTACTTATGATGAAAATTTCAGACCTCTATATGCTTTGTAAGTAGGAAAACCTGCAAAATTTGCAGTGTATCAAATATTTGTTCTCCCCACTGTATATATATTATACATTATATATGTCTCGTAGCGTGGCCATTCGTCCGGCTTTAGGCTGGACAGTCAGGCTGCAGGCACAGCCTTAAGCCTGATACTCATTTGTCCTCCTTTTGAGAAAATAACAAAAAGGTCCGCCTTTTGACACATTGCCTTGTTAGTTTACTTATTGGCTAAGAATGTGTGTCAAAAAATCTATGTCAAACTAAATAATTTCATTGGTTGCATTTTTGTGTAGTGACCTATCAACACATGGCTAATTTTAATATTCAAATGAGCCATGTGTTGGTTCGCCACAACATGCGCTCACCGCTGTTGCTATCGTATAAAAAACAGTAAGAGTAGGAAAATAATAAATATAAAATAAAAACACTATGTACAAGAGAAAAAACAGTAAGAATCCACAAACAACAGATAACACAAATAGTAGCAGTAGTTGCACATGGGCAATAGATAGCACAGTGAATATGGAATGGTATTGCACAGTAATCTTTGCACATTTTTATTATATATAAATATTATATATATTAATTAATTATTATTAGTATTGATGCTGAGCATTTTAACATATTAAACTTTAAAACAGGATCATACCAAACAAATATCTGTGTGCGCGTCCCTGTGTATACAAAGTGTCCTCCTTTTTGATGTAACGGAAATGGCCACCCTAGTATCCCGGTGGAAGCGGCATTAAAACATGAAATAAAACACAAAAACTCTTTCAAACAACATCGTTGGAGAGGGCAGGACTTCAGAGAGTTATAGTGAAAAAATAAGAACAAAAAAAAAGAATAAAAGGAAAGAAGATAAAAAGCAAACTCAAAGGCTGGAGTAATGTAACAGGCAGCATGCAGCTTTCATGGAAGCGGCATATTCTTCTTTGGCTCTCAGCGGAGGCGGTCGCATTTTTCTCCCTCTCCCTTCCCTTATCTTCCCTGCTTGCTAAAGTGTTGATCTCTTCAACTGTCTCGTCCTTGTCCTGTACTCAGAGCCTCTCACAGCTGTGCTCTCCAAACTGAGGAAATTATGGATTTGATTAACTGGTCTCTAAGCGCAATTGACACCATA
>JACXGM010008296.1:0-29181 GCA_016801145.1 Umbra pygmaea
CGACTAGCGGCTTGAGCTCAAACAACGCTAAGAGAGAGCTACGAATGGTCCAGACCAACCTTACGAAAGTATGACTTACAGAAGATATACTTAGCGTACGAACGTTTCGGGAACCGTGCCATTAGGTTAAGAGAGAGGTTAAGGAATAGGTTAAGAACTACTTAGCGATAAGAACGTTTTGGGGAACCGGGCCCAGATCGAAATATATACAACATATTAGCATAATATTTAATCATTATTATTGCATTTCTTTTTTGTTGAAACTTGTTATTTTGCACAAGTGAATTACGAAATGCAAAGATGAACAAATATATTTTCTTTCAAGCGATTTGTCTCATTATTTTGAAACAGTCTCCAAACTTTAACTGCAATTGTCACAACTGCATTGCATATCTGCAAAATGTAGTAACTTAAATGAAAAAAGCTTTTCATCGTGTGAGCCATACTGGCCAAAATCTTTAGATGTTTTTTCACAATGGCAATGTGGAAATGTTTTTTCTTGACAATGACTGGTTACTATACTATACAAGACTGTCAGTTTTGTCTAGCTGAATGCTTTTGTGTATCACACTGAGCTACTTACAGTACCAATTTCAACGGTAGCTAAAAGTTTACTGGGAGAAGTCAATACTGTACAGTACTGTAGTACACAAAAAGGAGGAAAAAGAAATGCACATATTTTATGTATAACGCACATTTAGTTCTGTTGCATTGTGTTGCATTTCAACAGAAAATTCACATTTGCATGTCCATTTAAATATACACATTTCATTTCGTAAAGTCAATGAAGTGTAAACTTGTTATTGTAATACTATAATGCAATACTGAGATAAGTGAAAATCCTTCAAAGTTCATGATTTATGTAATGCTCGCTATTATTAGTGTTTTTTAGGTCAGTGTGTTATGAGTGTCACTGACCCTCATTTATCAAACGTGCGTTGAAACCAGTTTAGATCTGAGCCCAGAAATCATCTTATGATGAGATTCACGTGTGATTTATAAAACATTTGTATCATTCCCAATTCTAGCGTACGAATGAACGGGTGTTGATAAATCAGACGGTTGAAATCAATCGTATTTCAAATAACACACTCACATACACTCACCTAAAGGATTATTAGGAACTCCCGTTCAATTACTCATTAATGCAAGTATCTACTCAACCAATCACATGGCAGTTGCTTCGATGCATTTAGGGGTGTGGTCCTGGTCAAGACAATCTCCTGAACTCCAAACTGAATGTCAGAATGGGAAAGAAAGGTTATTTAAGCAATTTTGAGCGTGGCATGGTTGTTGGTGCCAGACGGGCCGGTCTAAATATTTCACAATCTGCTCAGTTACTGGGATTTTCACGCACAACCATTTCTAGGGTTTACAAAGAATGGTGTGAAAAGGGAAAAACATCCAGTATGCGGCAGTCCTGTGGGCGAAAATGCCTTGTTGATGCTAGAGGTCAGAGAAGAATAAGCCGACTGCTTCAAGCTGATAGCAGAGCAAGTTTGACTGAAATAACCACTCGTTACAACCGAGGTATGCAGCAAAGCATTTGTGAAGCCACAACATGCACAACCTTGAGGCGGATGGGCTACAACAGCAGAAGACCCCACCGGGTACCGCTCATCTCCACTACAAATGGGAAAAAGAAGCTATAATTTGCAAGAGCTCACCAAAATTGGACAGTTAAAGACTGGAAATATGTTGTTTATTCTCATGAGTCTCGATTTCTGTTGAGACATTTAGATGGTAGAGTCAGAATTTGGCGTAATCAGAACGAGAACATGGATCCATCATGCCTTGTTACCATTGTGCAGGCTGGTGGTGGTGTAATGGTGTGGGGGATGTTTTCTTGGCACACTTTAGGCCCCTTAGTGTCAATTGGGCATCGCTTAAATGCCACGACCTACCTGAGCATTGTTTTTGAACATGTCCATCCCTTTATGGCCACCATGTACCCATCCTATGACGGCTACTTCCAGCAGGATAATGCACCATGTCACAAAGCTTGAATAATTTTAAATTGGTTTCTTGAACATGACAATGAGTTCCCTGTACAATAAAATGGACCCCACAGTCACCAGATCTCAACCCAATCGAGCATCTTTGGGATGTGGTGGAACGGGAGCTTTGTGTCCTGGATGTGCATGCCTGCTCACGTGGGAGTGGAAGGAAATGAGGAGGTGGATGACTTGGCCAAACAGGCTTTAAAACATGGGTCAGGTGGAACTGGATGTTCCACCGGGGAAAGCGGAAGCAAATGGGGTTGATTAAAAAAATCGCCTTGGAGAAGTGTTTAGTATCCAAGGGGATGTGGGAACAGTGAGGCTTTCAAGCCCGCAAATAATGGAAGAAAATGTAATAACAAGGATGAGATTGGGACATTGAAACTAATTGGTAAACATGATACAGGGAATTGTGATTACTGCGTGGGGGAATCAGAAACAGTAGAACATGTTATTTCTCAGCCCCAGAGTATAGGAGGGAACGGGAGAGAATGCTGATAGACTTGAGGAGCAACGTGATCTCACAGAATTCTGTGAAATGAACACGGAATCTTAACTTCAAAATCCGTGGCAATTTCACGTAATGGCGTGATGACATAGCAGAGTGTAAATAGCGTAGATTTTGCAGGTTGTTAGGCTGGGGGTGGTGGGCCGGTGTATAAACATGCAACTCACATCCCAGCTATTGCGAGTTAAAATCCAGGTGGACAGTTTGCATGTATTTTGTTTTCTATTCCAGCGCGATGCAGACATGTTGCAAATGTGTTTTCTGATCATTTTTTCCTCACTGTCACCCTGTGTACAAACAATATATTACAACGTAATACATTTTACATGGAGTTAACAGCAAGGTTTCTGAGTGGTTAAAGGTGGGGTAAGGGTGTGGGTAAGGCTTAGATCGAGTTAACAGCAAGGTCTACCTAAATTCAGTGAAATCAACACGCCATCACTTCCGTGTGCCCATGCCAGACTTTTCTGCACTTTTCTGCACTTTTCTGCTGTTGTAAAAAGGGCTTTAGAAAATAAATTTGATTGATTGGTTGAGTCTACACACCACACTCTACACCTCACTTCACACCTCATTCTACACCTCACTTTACACCTCACTCTACACCTCACTTTACACCTCACTCTACACCTCACTTTACACCTCACCATACACCTCACTCAACACCTCACTTTACACCTCACACTCTACACCACACTCAACTCCTCACACTCTATACCTCACTCTAAATCAGACACTACACCTCACTTTACACCACACTCAACACCTCACGCTCCATACCTCAGTCTACACCAGACACTACAGCTTAATCTACACCACACTCTAATCCAAATTTTAAACCACAGTCTATACATCTCAATCTAGACCTCACTCTAAACCTCACACAATATACCTCGTACTCTACACCTCACACTTTGTTAGTGTTATTCATTCTCTTTAATTTTCTTGCTCCCATTTTCTTTCCTTCTCACATTCCTTTATTCCATCTTGTTCACATTGTTGAACACCCAACATTGAGCTATTTAGTTACATACATTTCCGCACCACTTTCATGTAGGTGTGTGTTCCTTGTGTATGCATCCCTGTGTGTGTGTTTGTTCTCACTGAAATTGCATGTAAGAACACAAGGGGTAGAGTTGTTGAAACCAATGCTATAATTATATCAATAGTAATGTCAGGGTTATTGTGCGTCTCAGTTATGTCATTAAAGTCGGTTATTTAAAACCCTGTTGAAAGGTGGACTTCCAGTGTTGTGTCATTATTTCAACTCCTTCATTTATCTGCCTCATGTACCCAGGCATCTCATATTCCCCAGGCGCACAGCAGTTTACAGACCCTGTCCTCTCTCTTCTTGAATGGGGTGGAAAGAAAAGATAGTGCTTATGAATGTGGATTTGACAGATTCATCTTCTGTTATCGAGCTGCCTTTAGTTATTTGAGTCTGTTGTAGTGGTACAGTGTGACAGAGGGCTGTGGATTTGGACAGGGACAGTGGCTCTATGATTAGTCAATACAAGGCCTACTGGGCTGTAGGTTGTCATCAGCACAATCTTGAAAAGGCTAATCAGATACACAACAAACAGCATAGTTAGACATCTAAGGACATTACTGTACATACATTCTTGGCAGGCTGTTGGTCACCTAATCTGGGACGTGTAGTTAGGGATACAGTAGATATCTGTCATTGGTTTCTGCACAAGATCTTCCACTGTGTTGGGTATGTAATGAGAGCACCAAATTCTCTGCTACTGGAAAAACGGTGACAAAAGTACAAGGTGCTGCTAAAATACTTGGTGTGGTGATGGACAGGAGAAGCAAGAAACCTTCAAAGCCTGCAATTTTGACAAGAGGTTCGGCGCTCTAGTTGTAATCCTCTGTAATAGAAGGCTGATTGTTTTAGTCAGAGATGTAAGGCTGATGAAGTGATCAGTCCTTCTCAGGTACACCATCTACTTCCTCCAGCCCTGGTCATAATTGGAACACAGCCCTGTGGAGTCCTTAGTGACAGTTTTGCCTCTGTCGAGAGCATCTGACCCTGTATTCATAAAGAATCTTAGAGTAGAAATCTGGGGAGAATTTTGGGATGTATATACTTTTCAGGCATGAACTATGGTGTTTCAAATGCGCTTTGGTTGTGGCGTACTTTCATATGTGTAAGCTTTCAAAGTGCGATAATGAAACCTCTGGTGAAAGTGTGAAAAGAATTGGCCGGCTCTGCGACATTGTCAAATCCGCCCGTACTCCTCGTTGTGTCCAGTGTTCTCAATCCCCAGGGTGCTGAGGTTCCTTGTCTTTTCTGGTTAGGATCTAGCTATCTCTATGTTTAGTGATTACGCAGCTATGGTGCGCTGTTAAGCAGCTGTTCTGCATTTCCATTAGTGGGGTATTTAAGCCCTTTGGTTTGTGTTATCTCTGTCTGGTTCGATGAAGGCCCTTCACTATCCCGAATCTGTCGAGGGGGTGTTGCGGAGCTGCCGATCTGGTAGTGTTAGTGGGGAAAAGTTGGACAATAATAATTGGGAAGGGAGAAACTTGGGAAAGCAATAATAATAAAAAAATCTAATAAATTATTGTGTTTGAACTCATGTGTGCCTAACCTGCAAAAGGAGTCAACAACATGACAAGGTAATTGTTTTTCTGACTAGTTACCGCTAACAGATCTCCCGGTCAAATCTTTTCTGTAAACATTTAAGAAACATTTAGAATTAAAAAAGTTTTGTAAAAATGTTTAGGTCCAAATGGCACAGCATAGCATGAATAACCCAGTTAGCTTAGCATTGTAAACATTTCTAAATAAAAAATGTGCAAAGAAACTCCATAAAAAGCACTTCAAGTACATATAAGCTACCAATTTTGGTCAGTACAGTGCATCCTGAAAAAATTCACAGCGCTTCGCTTATTGTGAAATTGATTAAATGCATTATTTCCCTCAAAATTCTACAAACAACACCCCATAATGACAAATCAAAAGAAGTGTGTTTGAAATCATACATTTCAAAATAAAAAAAAGAATAAAGCACATAAGTATTCACAGTCTTTGCCATTACACTCCAAATTGAGCAGTCGTATGAAAAAGTTTAGGCACCACTGACAATTTCCATGATTTTCATTTAGAAATACTTGGGTGTTTGGATCAGAAATTCATTTTGATCTATCAAATAACTGAAGGACACAGTAATATTTGGGTAATGAAATTAGGTTAATTGGATAAACAGAAAATGTGCAGGTGAGCACATTAAGCCTTGAACCTCATAGACAGGTGCATCCAATCATGAGAAAAGGTATTTAAGGTGGCCAGTTGCAAGTTGTTGTTCTTTGACTCTCCTCTGAAGAGTGGCAACATGGGGGCCTCAACACAACTCTCAAATGACCTGAAAACAGAGATTGTTTAACAATATGGGGAAGGCTACAAAAAACTCGCAGAGATTTAGGCTGTCAGTTTCAACTGTGAGGAACACAGTGAGGAAATGGAAGACCACAGGCACAGTTCTTGTTATGGCCAGAAGTGGTAGGCCAAGTAAAATATCAGAGAGGCAAAGGATGGTGAGAACAGTAAATAACAGCCCACAGACCACCTCCAAAGACCTACAACATCATCTGGGTCCATCATGCTGTGGGGCTGTGTGGCCAGTGCCAGTACTGGGAATCTCATATAAGACTTTTATATATAACCTAAAAAATGAGCGTTGTAGTTGTGTTTCTAGTTTCTTGTTTCTCTAAGAAAAAAAAACATTACTGTTTTTGCGATATGTGTAGTTGAAACTCGCAGTCATAACATTGTGAATTTTACAGCTACACTAAAACCGAGATTTCTACTAGAACCACAACATTCTAAGCTTTAAGGAGATATAAGACTTGTATATATAACCTAAAAAATGAGGGTGCTAGCCGTGTTTTCCTTTTGCCATTCGATTTAATTTGAGGTACAAAAACAGCTAGGTGAGTAAACAGGCTAACAGCTTTTGGTACTGGCTGTTTACGTTACATTATGACAAAATATTTTCTCGTTCATAGCTATTTTAAAACCGAGATATTTGCTAGAACTCCAACATTCTAAGCTTTAAGGACATATAAGACATGTATATATAACCCAATAAATGACGGTGTTAGCCTCATTTCTAGTTTGATATTCCATTTATTTTGAGGCACATGTGTACAAGGCATGTAGCTCACATTATGAGGGGAAATTATTATTTCTGTTATAGCTACTGTAAAATGGTGACATTGGCTACATTCCTGAGTGTCTAAGCTTTCTGTAGATATATAACATGTATATTTAACCTAGAAATAGGACTTGTGAACTGTGATTGTAGTCCAGTTTTTGGGGGTGTTTGGGGGCAACATCTCCCGCGGGCGTCCAACTGCTCCCTAAGTGGTTAAAGTTGAGGGTTGCATGGATTCCACTCAATATCAGCAGATTCTTGAGAATAATGTAGAGGAATCAGTCACAAAGTCATGCCAGGGCTGGATATTTCAACAGGACAACGACCCAAAACGCAGCTCAAAATCTACTCTGGCATTTATGCAGAGGAACAAGTACAATGTTTTGGAATGGCCATCACAGTCCCCACACCTGAATATCATTGAAAATCTGTGGGGTGATTTGAAGCGGGCTGTCCATGCTTGGCAACCATCAAACCTACCTGAACTGGAGATGTTTTGCAAGGAGGAATGGTCCAAAATACCTTCATCCAGAATCCAGACACTCATTACAGGCTATAGGAAGCGTCTAGAGGCTGTTATTTCTGCTAAAGGAGGCTCAACTAAATTGTGATGTGATATTTCTATTGGGGTGCCCAAATTTATGGACCTGTCTAATTTTGTCTGATGCATATTGCACATTTTCTGTTCATCCAATACACACACAATAAATCCCTTGCCATTATGAGGAATTAACTAAGTGTGAAGCTATTTAGGAAAGGACAACTTTTAGCTAGCTAGTCAGTCAATGACATATATTTCTTGTTTAAAATTTGATGTGATTTTATTGTGAGAAGCCAAATCCAAACCTTAATGATTGCAACATCACATTGGGTAGGAAGAGATTACCCTGTACTATTGACATTAAGCCTAAAAGTTGGAATATGTATAAAGAGCAGGCAGAGACTTGTCCATCAACAGTAACTGGAGGTGGGAATACAAGTTCAATGCATTTCAACAACAGGGAACGTAGCCATACCCTGCATTGAGCTTTCCCATCAGGATTTAATGCAGTTTTAGTAAAAATTTTAAATGTCAGTATAAATATCACATTCAGTTTTGAGAAAGACCATTAAACATCACAAAATGTATAAAACATTTCCTTCTAAATTATGCCTTCGATAAGAGCCATTTTGACAGATTTTTCACTGGGTAGGCTGAGCCTACCGTGCCCACCCAGACTGCCCGTTCCTGTCACAATCTGAACTAAACATAAATAAAAACATTGAAATAAGCAAACCTTATCCAGGAGATCTCATCTCACAAGTTCCTGGTTTGTTGAAACAAATAACGACACCTCAGGATGATGTGTATCAATACTCCAGCAAAGGTTTCATATCTTTTATGTTCATTCTCTGTGTTTTAACAGAGTATAAGGTTACCATATTACTACACATTTCTTTAAATAATAAAGCTCAACTGCATTTCTCGAGATGAGTGATCCTACACGTATTGCATTTTGGAACATATCCTATACTTTCTACTGGAACAAGATCAACTGAAATTACTAGTGTATCAACAAAAGCATTTCATGTATTTCTTAATTAATCTTTATTTAACCAGGCTTTGTGATATTGGATGTTGGCCTTTGTGCTGTAGATGAGGATTGGACATTGGCTTGCTATAAACTGAAAAAGTAATCTCCCTTGGTTAAATCCTCCCCCCAATCTATCTGTTTCACTATATTTCAAACTTTAAATCATGATGGACGATGAATCAATACTTGGCATACTAAATTATGCATTAATAGGGATGTTGGACCATTTTGTACTGAGAGCCACTACATGTAAAACAACGTCCCTATATGCATGATTCAACAGTGTTGTGGAACAGGCTTTTACAGAAAAAGCAGGCCATTTGGAAAATAGGTTCTATTAGTGACCTTGGTTGAAAGAATCACACATTATCTCCATCTAAACCAATGTTTACTCCTCACACAGAGACATGTACTTGGGCTTATTCCAAAGCAAAGCCATCCTCCCATACATAGCTTGCTTGCAGATACACAGTCTGACGTCACAAAGTCAAAGCAAATACTCACGTTTTGATGTCAGGGCTAGCCTGATAACCTTGTAAAAAACAATCACCCAGGCCTAAACATTTCTTCATGAAATAGCTAATAAAATTACTTTGAAGTTTGTCCACCAAATTGGAATCATGCAGCCCTGAACTTGGTTGTCCAACTGACTGTATGTACTGTATGTAAAGTGCAGATATTTGGCACCTATGTCCAGACAGAACTGGAAAATGACTTGCTAATCTGTTTAGTTATTTGGAGTAATTGGTTCTAGTGTAAGTGAGGGGGATTTCCTTGACTATTAAAAGTGTCTGCTAGTAGTCCATTCGCAGCTCCTTGGTATAATTACTCTGACAGAGCTGTAGCCACAGGGCCCACGAGCCAGGCTGCTTTTTAAACTGTAAATTATGAAGGATTAGCATTTATGAATTTTAAATCAGGACTGAGGTAGGAGACACTAAAGCTGCTTGGTGATTGCAAACAGCAGTGCCAGTGCAGGCGGCTTTTGCTGAACACCATTACTTTCCAGTTGCTGCGAGTGTGTGCTTTATGCGTAACATGTTTCTAAACGCCACCACATAGACACACCGGTTTACTGGACTCCCAGCATCAGCGTTAAGCGAATAAGGAGCTGACATCTTAACATCAGGCCCATCAGAGGGGCACGCAAGGGGATTTGTGTGAGGGGATGTGTTAGTCAACTGAATTCCTCTCCCTGTCTTGCTCAGCCTGAGGCTCTTGCCTGCCTCCCTGCAGTGTCATACTGTGCAGAATATCGAATGGGTGATTATGTTAATGTGAGAGTTGATCCATGCTAAATTATGCATAATGGATTGATGTGACACAAAGTCATCAATTAGACAGATATCAACATTATAAAGTGTAACACGGCGCAGTATTCTTTTTTTTTAATGAAGAGCGGGCGGGTGGGAAGTTCAGACATTTGTCACACCTGGTATGTGGTCTGTATTGTGTTGCCTGCCGGCCCTCACCTGCTTTACCAAGCCGGCAACCAACTTCTTTCTTTTTTCGATGTATGGCCTTCATGCAGATTAGAAGATGTACGAGCCCATGACTGACCTGCGGCGTTACCTGAGAGTTTGGGTGGGATGGGTACGGGACATGGAGAGTGGCCTGCGTGTCTCATATCACACCTCTAGACCTGTCAGTAGCGGGATCCATGGGGAAGGACCCCCGGCATGTTATTGTGTTAACTGGCTGAGCCTGGCGGCAGACAGACGGGGGATTTGCTGTGTCAGTGTGATGTTGTGTGTTTCTTTTCAGTTTTGCATGAAGAAGCTATTCAATCCCTATTTCTCATGAGCTGATGAAAACACCATTGGCTGTAACACCATAAACATCATGTATTCCACTCTCCCAATATACACGTTACGCCCAAATAAAGTAGAAACAATTGCATTGTTTATAAGAAGACCTAGATCATGATTGCATTCAGGTCAAATTTGTTTATGTCTGCCATTTTTAGGACTGAGCTGTTTTGTGTAACTAAAAGGGCTCAACTGTAGTCACTCAAAGATGGCAACACACACCAAGAAACTAACACGAACTAACAAAGCAGTACTGATATTAAAACACTTGCTTTGGCTCCGAGCAAAGTGTTTTACCACATTTAAAATTGTCAACAAACCCTACTTTCTAGCTAGCATTAGTCAGACTTTATGAGCTAGACTAATTAGCTAGTAACCTAGAATAGTTAGCTAACATGATTGGTCTGACATGAATAGCTTGTAAAGTTGTTTTAGTTAGCACACTGATCTAGATCTAGAAATTTTGCCACAAAATCTTGAGGTACTGTTTTGGAATTCAGTCTGTGGATTAGCTTTTCTTTGACTTCTGAACAACTTGTTCAGCTTCCCTAATTTCTTCAATGTCACCTCTCCTCATTGCTTTAAAAGCATAGTGCTTTATTTATTTATTTGTGTTTTTTGGGGGGGTGGGATCAGCTTTAAAGTTAAGTATAATATATTGTTCATCAATGCACATGCATCATTTCGACACAGACCTTTTATAATTAGATTTATTATTACTTTGTTTCCCCACCATCACCATTATTCGCCCAATTGTAGCTTCCGATAACATCTTATCTTTTATCTACCACCTACCTCTAACTATACTAATTCACCTCAGCTACGATCCACGTGACTTTTACGACTCCTGTAGCCCTTTGTCACACCCTTCAACTATATTTTAACCTCTCCCATCTATCTATTAGTCCTAGCCATCTCGGGTTTCTTCTTGCCATAGATCTCTCAACTAGACTATGATGCTTCACATAAGTATGGAACTTTTCTATTCTCATTGATTCTACCAGTTTGGATTTGAAGATGAACACTTTCCCCCAAATAATAATTATTTTATTGGTCGATTGACTATCACTTTTAAAGTCACAGAGTATTACTTTCTGTAGAGTTAATTCTAGGCCAATGTTGCAATTCTTCAGCCATTCCTGCACCTGTAACCAGAAGCCTGCTACATATGGACAATACCAAAACAAGTGATCTATTGACACCATAGTGCTTGCCTACAGGAGCAACAAGGGCACTGCCCCTCCCTAGCTGCAGGCAATGTTTGTTCAAACTTCATTTCCCTACCTGAGCTCTTTAGTCCAGTGGTTCTCAAACCTCTTCTTGGGGACCCCCAGACGTGACACAAAGTAGCTGTAGCCCTAAACCATCAGATCAGATTTACTAATAAACAACATGTTGATTAGTAGATAAGTTGAGTCAGGTGTGCAAGACTCAGGGGTAGTTCAAATATATGGACTGGCTGGAGGTACCCGAGGAGAGGTTTGAGAACCACTGCTTTAGTCTATTGTTCACCCCACACCGTCAAAATGTCCCAGTCAGCCCAGTCAAAGGATTAACACAACAAAAATATCAGGCAACATGCAATAATTAAATCAGTGTACTCACTTTATTTAAAGCAATCAGTCCCTTTAACATGAATTTAGTCTACAGTGTTTTAGGCCTCAATTTACATTATTTACATTATTGGGAAGACCGATATGCATATGTTAGTCACAGTTACATTAGTCACAGATACCTATTTGTGTGATTCAGAAAACCAGTCAGTATCTGGTGTGACCACCATCTGCCTCATGCAGCATGACACATCCAGATGAAACCCTGAGATAGTTTCAAACAGTTTGTGAAGAGATTCTTTGGATGTGCAAACATTCAGTTTAATCAGCTGTTTCGGTGGATGGACTCCGATGATCCTGCCAGTAAAGAATTTGGGTGTAGAGGTCCTGGGTTGGCATGGTTACACTCAGTTGGCAGTTGTGTAGTCGGTTATGCATATTGCCAAATTCTCTAAAACATACTTGGAGGTGGCTTGTGGTGGAGAAAATATATTGCTCTGGTGGACATTTCTACAGTTAGCATGCAGATCCAAGCTGAAAAAAATATATTTAAATATATTATAAGTATCACTCATTAATATATTAAAGTACTCTACTGTATGTCTTTGATAAATATAATTGAAATATTTTGGAAAGTTTCTAATTTGGAAACATTTTGAATATACTTAATATATTTAAGTTCAACATTAATAACATTTTATTAGCATTTTATTATATAAAATTAACTTTTTTGTACTCAAGCGTATTTCTAGTATAGTTTGATGAAGTGCTAAATAAATACTGTGTACACTATACATCCTTTTTGGGTGGGCATTTTTATTGATTGGACAGTGGGACACAGATGCTGTGGAGATACAGTATGGGGGGGGGGGAGATGGAGAAGAAAGTGACAGCCAGTCGGGCAAGGAGGGGCTTGAACCCCAGTTTTGCTTTTACACTCACAAGTGTTATGCAAAACCATCACAATTTCCCAGAAGGCTTTGCTGCATGTTTTTTGTCAGAATAGGTAAGAATTACCACACGACAGAAGGCTGACAGTCTGTTGTGTGTTAATGCTTCCTAATTCAGTTTGTTAGTGCTTCACCATTGTAATTCTTTAGAATGCAGGTTGTGGGTGATAAAATATTACAACTGTTGGATATCCTTTCAGTTGGATTGGAAATTCATAAAATAAAAGCATAGTCTTACAGTGACGGTCATTGTGATACAAAAGCTGATAAACACACTCAAGGGTGGTGTCTGTCACATTTACTCAAGAAGGCAAGTTGGGATATATGCAAATGTTACAAAATGTGTCACATTTGCATACATATCCCAGCATGTCTTCTTGAGTAATTACAAATGAACACTCCTAGATAAAGGGAATAAAACAATTTTGTGTCATAAAACAACACTGTGAGGGTTAATTTACACCTATGGTTAAATGTGATTGACACTCAAAGTTTCAGTGACACTAGTAAGTGTTGGCCAGTGTTATTATTTAACACTACTGAGTGTTATGTTAATATTAAACATTTTACATTATGACCAGAGTTACATTTACACTTTGTGGAGTGGGACCATATGATATCAGGGGCAGTTAAAATAAACTTAAAAAAATATATATATATAATAAATAAAGTGTTGATTTAACACTGACCAATTGAATGTGTAGTATACTGAACGATTGGGGGAAATTAATTTACAATTCAATTTCAGTAAGTGTATTAAAGTAAGTATATTTATGTTATAATTATGTTATACTATGAAACAATTGATGTAATCATAGGTAATTAAAATCTGTGTGTCTATTTGCACCCGAGTGAGAATAGCCACACAGCAGCTAATTGGCTGTTTACACCCACCCAAATAAATGATGTAATGCATAACAGATAGCTACGTGCATCAATGGCGCCAAAGGATACAAAAGTTGATAGCTACATGCCTCAATGGTTGCAACGATTTATTCTGTGAAAGGTTCAATGAATGGTTAGGTTTAGGGTTAAGTTTGGGGTTAGTGTTATTGTTAGGTCATGGTTAAGTTTAGGGTTAGTGTTAGGGGTGAGAGTATTATTGTTTTGTAAATCATAGGGTGCTTACCATGTAATAGTCAAAGTAAATGTAGGTCAATGCAACTTGTATTGGGGAGGGATTAGTTTAATTATTTTCACTTGGGTAGTTGGCTATGGGACACCTGGGTGCAAGTAGCATAGACACATGGGCTATTTACCGGTACACACCGAGTGTAAATGCATACATACTCTAGGCTATTTACACCCCAGGTGCAAAAAGCTTCTGCCTTTTTTAATTTAAAGTATATTTAAATATACTTTAGTAAACGCTTAACATTTTTGAAAAAAAATGTTCTGATTGTGTATTAAAAGTTCCATGAAATATATTTTTTCTCTGGTCCAAGTGTTGACATGGCATTTTCAACATGAAAGCCTTTTTTTGAAACACATGACTGAGGCTACACATTCACCAAATATACAACCACAAATAATTCACAGGCGCCTGACCTACACAACAATGTGCATTTATAAGTGTTACATTTATAATTTTGTGCAACACTAAAATCTCATCACAGCTCCACACCTTTCTGCCCTCAACCCTAAGCATTATGGGATGTTAATTTCAGACACTTGAAACACGTTCTTGTAATAATGTGCTTCCTCACTCAGTATTTGTTATGTGTCTATGAGCAAGTACACTACATTACAATATTGTACCATTCATTCATTCTTTCTTTCTATCTCTCCTTGAAAAATGCCATAGCAATAGACATCAGAATCCTCCCCTAGAAACACGCTGGACACTAACAACAGAGAGAAAGCGACCCCAATATTTCAGGATTACCTCCCCCTTGGTAGCAATAGATTGTTGCCAATATCAAAGCCTAATCCTCTTCTCTACAGGATATTATTACAGTTCTATTTTCTAAAACTTTGCCTTGACCATAACCTTGTTGAGGTCATTTATTTCTCAACAGAAACAAGAATGACAAAGGAGACATGGAAGGAAGAAAACCCGAAAACAGTCACAACAGAAGTAGGGGGGCAAGTTTAGAAAAATAAACAAAACATTTAGTGTTTATTCAGAAGCCCCGTCACTCCTAGGGCTCTTCCTCTACACTCTGAAGCATGAATGGACACATCTCATTGATTTTCTTTCAAGCCGAATTGCATTGATTTCTGTGAATATGGCAGACAAATCCAGCTGGCTGAGTCTCCACTGGGATGTTTGGTGCTGGTCTGGGGAGGCAAACCAGAGAGTGGAACTCAGACTGGGATTCACATAGCAGGGAGGCAGGCCTCATTACACCAAACAGAGGACTAACTGCCTGCTGTCCACTCCCCCCCCTCGCCATCCTATTCTTTACCCTGAAATTAAACTGAGAGCTTTTTAATTATTTATCAATACCAGCCACTGTTAGGCGGATCAATCAGTGTGAATGGTTTTTAAAGATAATGAGGCCCAGGCCGATGGACTTGTGAAAATTGATCGTTATCTTAACCATTTTGATGTTGGCCTTAAGCAAAGATTATTATTTTCCCTTGGCAGGTTGGGTAGTGACAGGAGCTGGCGTAATTTGGGACAAGGGCAGGGCGGGGTGTTCTTGGTGCGCCCAAGGAGGGTTATTTAGCCAACTGAAGTGTGCCTCAAAAAGAATAAACAACTGTCTCAATGCTGAGTAGTGTTGTCATCTTTGCCATTAATCAACCCCTTCTAATGCAGACCTGGTCACTCAGTACACAGTAAAAACGGCTGTGTTAAATCAACACTCATAGTGTTAAATTAACACTCTTTAGTGTCAATTTGGACCTATATAAACACTGAGAGTGTTAATTTAACACTTAGGGTGTTGATTTAACACAGCCGTTTTTACTGTGTAAACACCTTGTCTTCTCACCGTTCAGCACACAGTGTAAACGACAGCAGAGTAATGCTAAACACTCCTGCCACAGAGGACACTTTCCTACCACAGACCCCTCTCTGTTTTGTCTTCGTCCTCAAGGAGTAGCTGGTCTTGTTTCATTGTGCAGCATGATACCTAAGCAATCAAAATGTTCTCCCGCCTTGACTCGAAATTCCCCCCTGAAGGCATCTTGGAAGCTGCTTCCGGAGCTTTCCTTCAGTAATTATTAGCTGTAGACTCACAATACTATGCAAGTGCCATGAATCCAATGTTGTAAGTGCAGTAAATAACAAGACGTGGTATTGGAGGCATTATCAATGAATTAATGCTCTGACATGCATTTCTGTACCTGATTTTATAAATTAATGAAATATTATAAGTGCTCCACTTATATATTCATCCATTCGAGAGCTGTAAGTAAACAACCTGGGGTTGACTTCAGAACGTTGTTTATGTGTGGGGGGACATGCCAACATAAATGGGACATTATAATGAGATTTGAATTTTTTTCTAGGTGGAGGTGGAATAGGATTAAGGGGACTTATTTGTATTGGGGTATTGAGCACCACAAAATAAATTCTCACCTATTCAAATTGAAATCAGACCTAGGTGCTATGGATAATCCTTTTTAAGACATTATGAACTGAAGGTCCAAGCCCACACATTTAAAATAAATAAATAAAACACGAAGAATAAAATGTGTACACTGCCAGGAGCAATCTAGTGCGTATTTTTCAGAAAACCTTCAAATATTTACCAAAGAATGTGCTTGATTATTTTCCGAGAGCGTAAACAGTTCCATCCATATTCATTAGGAATTTGAAGCCGTCTCCCGAATCATCATGTCACACAAAGTCTTAGCCAAAGCTCCTTTTGCAGGAGTGTTTAGCTGGATCAGGAAACCTGATTTTGTTTTGAATTCCTCACCCTTTCAAATGTCGGCCCCTATCAAAGTAGAGTATTCTGATGGTTGCGGTTACATAGCAGCTGCACATTCAAGAATCTTTAAAAATGGCTTATATCTGAGGGAAACATTGAGGCTTAAGACTGGCAGAAGGACATGGTTTAGCATGAAGATGAGCAGTGGGCGGTAGTGGCAGTGAATGTGATGGCAGTGGTGGTGGCGGATGGCGAGAGGTACTAATATAAGTGGTGATAGAACCGAGAGAGTGTTAGCCTCTCACATGAACCCATGGT
Organism: Umbra pygmaea; assembly: GCA_016801145.1. NCBI lineage: Eukaryota > Metazoa > Chordata > Actinopteri > Esociformes > Umbridae > Umbra > Umbra pygmaea. The sequence continues at coordinate 16,699 of JACXGM010008296.1, forward strand.
AGATATAAGTCAGAGACAGGTATACCCACACTTTAATACTTTCATGATGCTGTGTGCATTTAAATGAGGGGTTTCTTTTGATTGGACCGGAAGCCTGGGTCTTCACTCTGCCAGTGGTTCTTGTTAGACGGAAATATGTGTAATCATTCTCCCATACAGCAGCCTCAAATATGTCACCCACCACGTACATCTAAGCTTTCGATGAAGCTGTTTACTGGTGAGGAAACATAAAAAACACTAATTATTATGGAAATAATATACTTTTATTTTATTATTATTATTTGCCTAACTTTCAGTTGCTAACATTTTTGTTATCAAACAAATAGTCAAGTTTTTAACTACCTAAATTCCAAGTGTTTCAACTATTGAATGATGAAATTGCATTTAATCTATGGATCAAACAAATGTTTTGGAATACATATCATTAGCTATTTAGAATGTTAGCTAGCTACAAGTACTTTTTTCTGCTAACAATGTTGTATGTGTTTCATTAATGAATCAGTTAGTTTTCAGCAAGGATGTCTCTTTACATTGCTACATTGATCTTTCCCTCAATCCTGATTAGTCTCCCAATTCCGGCTGCTGAAAAATATGCCCACAGCATGATGCTGCTACCACCATGCTTCACTGTAGGGATGGTATTGGCCAGGTGATGAGCGGTGCCTGGTTTCCTCCAGACATGACGCTTACCATTCAGGCCATATAATTCAATCTTTGTTTCATCAGACTAGAGAGTTTAGCTCTAATCCAGAGTGATTTACAGTGAATACAGTGACATCCCCCTGGAGCAACGTCCAGGTAGTAACGTAGGGTAAAGTGCCATGCTCAAGGAATGGAACCAGCACCTTTCTAACTACAAGTCTGACTACCTATCCACTGAAGCATCAGAAGCCCATATACACATTTGGCACTTAACTCTTTTACGATAGTGTTCACTTTTCTTGTATTACCTCCCTAAGCTTTGAGCTTCCGTGCAAGACCTTTGTACATTATGCAGCATGTTGCATTTTTTAAAAGAACAACACATTTCCTATCACAGTATTTGTCCAGAAAGAAAAACTCTTTAAACACAGGATGGAGGATGTTGTCCAGGGGTTTAAACATCACAGCACCTCACCTCATGAATTCTTCATTGACAACACGCGGTGATAAAGGTAATTACAGGTCTTCCTAAACAATGCTTCCAGCTTTCATCTCTTTCTCTCTCCTCTTCTCTCTTTTGTTGCACTCTTGTTTGTCCACTGTGGTAACCGCTTGGTGTAATTTCAGTAGTAGACATCTGTTGATTAATCACAGGGCACGTGTGGGGTTATGTGACTAGCGCGTAACTGTAGGATCAACGCAAGCTCATGATCCATCATTGAGAAACCTGGTCTGTGTGTACAGTGCTGACACTAGCAAGGCTAGAGTACAACCAAACAAGGGGAAGGACAGACAGACAGACAGACAGACGGGAAGAAGCAGAGAGACAGACAGTGATAGACAGAGAAACAGATGGATGTAGAGCGATGAGAGAGAAGAAAGGACGAAGGTCAGCACGTCAGATAGGACACTACAGCTGCAATCCTCCAGGGTATTTTTGTGACACCTTGTTCTATCACACAGTGTAAAGTGGTAACAACAACACAAATAGACACACACACACACACACACACATACACACATACATACAGAGGACCTCACAACAGGAGAAAAGTTACTTGGATTGTAATAGGTGACCTTTCGGTGAAACAGCACACATGCATTTTCATGCCAGGGCATAAATAGCTGAGCTACATAACAATTAAGGTAACCTTTCTGTTTGAATAAGAGGCCATTTCTCAGGAAACCCAAACTAAATGAATGATAAATTATTTTTGTTCTACATTGGAGAAAAAAAGGAATAGAATAGAGGAGGGGGAGGGGGAGAAAGCTGGTCTCACTTGTAAATCCCAGTTATAATGCCTCGTTAAAAAGATTTGGGAAAGCGAAACAGAAGCAGACACGTTTTCTCTTTTCTTAAAGGTAGACAGGTCTCGGAGGGATTCATTATGTGTGTCCCGGTGGTAGTCGTATTCTTACAGTACAATCACCTAGGTTAGCACCGATCCCGAAATTACATCTAATTGGACAATTACTCAAACTCAAAAACCTCCTGCAATATGGCAACAAGGCCCCTAATAAACACCTTGTCTTCTCAATAAAAACAAGGAAGTCATTTACCTGACCCAAGAGGCAACATTTTTATCTGTGCTAAATTTATTTCCAAAATAATTGCATGTGCTGTGAATGAGAATATTAAAAAGGTAGCTAGAGTAGTTTTACAGGGAAGAGTAATGCAGGCCTAGTCACCTCGGGCCTCACACTGCAGCCTCCGTTTTCTCTCTGGGGGGAGAGCTCATTTGTTCCACAGATAAAAGCATTGCACATGGAGCACTGTAATATTATTGCTGTCATGCCATAATGAAATAATTACTGTTTTGTCCTCCTTTCAACCCCTCCCCCACCTGCTACTCGCTCTGCCCATTGGACAGCGTGTTTTCCTCCAGATGTATGAAGCATTAATTAAACATTGCCAGTGGAACGTACTGTATATATTGTGTTTTCTATTCCCCTGCAGCACCAACATTTGAGCCGTTAGACTGGATAACCAGCAATAAGGCACAGGGTGCATGGTATATGGGGTATGGTACAGTATGTGGCCAAAAAAAATCTAAGAGTTGTTTTTGGCACAATTGTGATATTGTGAATTGGCTACATACTTCACACTGCGTAGGTGTGTTATTGTTATTATGAATTGTTACCAATGTAATTAGAACTAAACAAAAATTACAGTTTTGTGAAATACATTTTTCATATACAGTATTGCAGCTCCCAGCCATTCAGCATTCACATGAATCACTCTTACATATGAAAACAATAGTAATTGTGTCATGGTACTCCTGATTATTTTTTTCCTTGGGCTAAAGTCAGACTTGTACTAACTAAAGTATTCTAGTCATCAGGGTTCAACGACGTAAGCAGATCCAGACAGCTATAACACATTGTCACCGTTCAAGTCATGAACCCTTCACCCAGCCACCACCCGACCACCTCCAGTCACTAGCTCTTTACTACATGCTCTATTTCAGCACACTGAACCCTCAGCTCCCCTCGTCTCCCTTTTCTGTGCCCTCCACCTCTGACTCTAATAAGCCGCAAACAGGGTTTTCACGTCTCTGCCCTATCGTGGACCGACAGAAGGATGAATAAATAATCATCGTTGACCTAGCACATCCAGGGACAGTGGTCTAACACCTTCACTGACAAGAGTTCACCCAAATGCCAGTCCCCTGCCATAGAACATAGACCAGAGGAAGAAAAAAACTTAAGCAATGAGAAGTGCAGCCCCGGAGAGCTGGACAGTGACAAATGGTGTGGAAAAAACAACAGAGGCAGCCGTCTGAGGGAAGACATGAGTAAAACTCACAAATAATTAACTGGGTAAATATTGGAGAGGCCGCTGACTAATTACCTCACACGTCTCAGTGCGCTCTCATTATTGTTCCTGCCGGAGTTAACCCTCTCCTTCCATTGGCGGTCACCATCGGCAGCCCCCTGAGCCTGCTTCTTGAACCCATACCCCCTTCTTTATACATACATTCTTGTCATCATCTGATTATCATGGTTTTCATTGAATATCGTATTGCTACGTTAACAAAACGTCAGTTATCAGACTTTTATTCTTCTGCTATTGAACTAGCAAAACTAGTACACTTTCAGGTTGACCATTGTCTTTGTTAAACTTGACTAATCAGCGGGCCACTCTCACCCTCCCCTCTGAAGAGGGATCCATCTGGCAAGGGAATGGTTGCCTGCCACCTATCCCTGGCTGCTTCTCTCCTCAGGTAGAGTGGAGGATCTGCTCACACAAGGACGTTTCTCCAATAATCTCCAGGACGATGGCTAATGACAGCAGCTGTGAAGCAGGCATGCACCACTTCCAAGCTGATTTAAGTTTAACGAGCCACTCCAGAGTGCTATTGATTCAAATCTATATTTGACAGGATACTCTCTGAGCATATATTAAATGGATAAGAACTCCTCTCATACCTTCTGAGAGCATCACCAAATGGAGGAGAGGGCATTTAGCTAGAAAAAGGTGTCTCATTTGTTGAGTGAGTTGAGTTATGTTTCAGGCAATGGGAACTGTGTCTGTCCGTAGGAGGCGCCATGTTTTTACTCCACACTCTCCTCTACATACACGCTGATGAGGAGAAAAAAAGACAGACAAAACAAACATGTCTTATCATTATTTCCTTGCTCTAAAGAGGCAGCAGCATCCACTGAGTGCATTCACAACTGCTTTTTCTCTTAATTATCTGTCGCTATCAAAGTGAATGATGAGATTTATAATGAACTCTACATTTCCAATTTGCATGCTTCCCTGTAATTGCTTGCTATAAGAAAGTTAGGAAAAAATAGAAATTTCTAACTCCAAGAATGGGTGTATTGCTACAATGTTATTACATTATCAGACATGCTTGTAAACATTATATTTTAGGCAGAAAGCTAGGAAAATAAATAAACAGAAAAACGTAACAGTGAATATGTATACAGAATAGATACAGACAAAGAATAGATTTGGTGTTGTGGGAAAATCTAATGTTTCTGAGTACAGAGCCTTTTTATATTTTTTTTTAGGCCATTTGGATTTATTCTGCAATTCTGTGCTCTTTCTAAGTTACAAAGAACAATGGATGAAGGCTACTCAGGGAATAATAGGCCTCTATTCTATTGACTCAACATCAAGGTAAGATGTTTTCTAATATGAAAAGCCTGGTGTTATCTGGCCTTTTGCTTGAACTGTGGGTTTTTCTCACTTTGCAGAATTCTTCTCAGGACGAAATAGTCCTGTCACTGTTAGACCCACAATGTGTTTCTCATACCAGCTGATAGTGTATCTCATTTTTATTGTGCATGCTGGTGAAATGATCAATAACCAGATTGTGCTCTTATCATAACTTTGAGGCAGCTTTGTGCTTTCTTGCATAAAAAAGATGTAGGCTACTGTACAGTACTTAGCAGCCATGAAGTCGAGGGGAAAAAACATCTTAGTGAAATGTCTGGTGCTACAAGTAGGCTTTCTGTTTATTGATTCATTAAAGGATGTATAGTATGGTGGATACACCACCACTAGCAGTTATCACAAGTGCTTGTAACATGGTGTTATTGTGCCATAAAAACAGTTTGTCAATTATAGGTATCCAGATAGGTTACACAAGCAACTTCATTATCCCATAATCCAGTTTCTTATACTGTATGTGCTGCATTAAAATGTATACCAGTGATATTGCATACAATTAAGAAATAATGTTTGTAAGGGTGTGACATATTGCCATAATATCCCATCTAAATGCTGTTCTTAGGCACAACTCATCACAGAGTGCCCGAGTATAGCCCATACCTGTAATATATTTGCAATAATATAATTATGGGAATTATACTATAAGTACTGTATAAACATGTTACGATCACAATTACAAAGTTAACATATGTTGTCATACCTGTGGTACTTAATTTCACATACAGAGGCAATAAAACATGTGACAATATACATGTGACAATATATTAATAATAAGGAACTGATAGAGTAGGGCCTTCCTTTGCATTCATAACATCTCCAATACATGTAATTCTGTCATGGAAGTCCTGAACGGTGTTTAGAGGGATATTACATTCTTTAAGAAGAAAAACCTCAAGTTCATTGATGGATGGAAAAAGTGGAAATCTATTTGGTACTCTGCACTCCAGGATCTACTATAAAGGTTCAATGATGATTAGATTTGGTGATTGGGGAGGCCTGTTGTTCATGAAACCACTCTTGAAATTGTTTAGCAGTGTTTATGGGGGCATTCTTTTTCTGGAATATTGGAACATCATGAGGGAACATTGTTTGCACCATAGGGTGCTCCGCATCCTTTGAGACGGCCTCATTACAGTACTTGGCCATTACACAACCATGCAGAGAAAACACCTGACCTAACGACTCTCAAAAGATGGCTGCTCATACATTATGTATCTCCCACCAATTTTACATTTACATTTGAGTAATTTAGCAGACGCTCTTATCCGGAGCGACTTACAGTGAGTGCATACATTTAAGAGAAACCAGGTAAAACAACCACAACGCAGTAATAAGAGCGTTCAATATTTGAAACAGTGAACAGGCAAAAACAGCGCTAGAAAAGGATCATACAAATAATCAAAACATTTTAAGACATCAGAGCAGAGAATTTAAGAACTCATTGAAGAGGAAGGTTTTCAGATGTTTCCTGAAGAAGAGTAGAGACTCTGCTGTTCTTGCCTCCAGTGAAAGCTGGTTCTAATATTGAGGAACCAGGACAGAGAAGAGTTTTGACTGTTTGGATCGGAAGCTAACTTCGTAAAAATGTGTGACGGTCAGGAGCCCAGTGGTGACAGAAAGAAGAGCCTGTGTAGGGATGTGGGGTTTTAGCATTGCCTGAAGGAAGGGAGGAGGAGCTTCATTTTTTGCTCCATAGGCAAGCTTCATGGACTTGTAGCTGATATGAGCTTCAACTGGGAACCAGTGGAGCATGCATAGAAGTGGGGTAACGTTGGAAAACTTTAGAAGGTTGATTGAGTTATAGCGGTTTAGTGGGCAGCTGGGGGTCAGTCAAACAATTAAATTTATCTAGAAAGCCCTTTTTACAACATCAGTTGTCCCAAAGTGCTTTGACAGACACTCGGCCCAAAACCCCCAAGAGCAAGCAACACAAGTTATTCACAGTGTCTAGGAAAAACTCCCTAGTAGGTGGGACCTAGGAAGAAACCTTATAGAGAGGCCAGACTCAAGGGGATGGCCAGTCCTCTTCTGGCTGTATCGGGTGGGAGACCTGAAGGTACACAGCCCATTGTATTAAGGTCACATTGTTGATCAGTGTTCAGTGATTGTCCAAAAATGAAAATAGGAATGGGTGGGCTGTGACCATAGTCTTTGTGTAGCATCAACACAGTTCGGTGGTCTTGGGCAGGGAGAACGCAACGCTCTCCGGAGATGTACAGCTGGAGTCACCAGGTGGAAACGTGATCACCAACAGCGGCGACATGGGCACCAGCACAGCAGGGTTGGCACAGGATGGGGACAGCATGGGGACAGGAACAGGAAGGAGACATCAGGCCACATGGTCCTGTCGCATGTTCCAAGGGTTTGGGTCCTCCTAGGATGAACATTACATTAGAAACTTTAGAGTGGGCATACCTTGGGTCTAGTACCTCGAACAACTCTGACCCCAAAATTAATATATAATCTGCCTCTCGTCCCCCGTCACAAATGAATTAGATTTGATTGGGGACTGAGAAAGGACAGAAAGACCCTAGTGCATAAACTATTGCAGCATAACATCTAGGGCTGAGACGAGGGGGACTGGATAACGTGGTCCTGCACAAAGAAAACCTTGGGCAGGAGCAAACAGGCATGATTCAGACCCACCCACATTGCCAAAACCACACCACCAAAGGGACACCAACAGACCGCAACCACCCTGAAAGTTTAGAGTATAGCCCACACAGTGTACTCCTATCCCACAAGTGTGGGGCAACATGAGCAGGCCAGTCACTCTGCCCCTGAGTGGCATTGGACTGAGGATATCCCAGTGGAGAGAGGGGAGCCTACCAGGCAAGCCAGCATCAACAGTGCCGCCGTTCCCTTTTAGCCCCCTGGGCCAGACTACACTATACCATAGAACTTACTGAAGAGATAAGTCTTCAGCATAGACTAAAGTTGAGTGTCACTCACATGGGTTGGCGGATCATTCCACAAAATTGGAGGTCTAAATGAGAAAGCCCTTCCTCCAGCTGTTTGTTTACAAATTCCCGGAAGAGTAAGGAGGCCAGCAGCTTGTAAACGTAACATATGTGAAGGTATGTATGGCAGCACTAAATCAGACAGATAAGTAGGGGAAAGTCCATGTAGTGCTTTGTAGTTTAAGAGTAAAACTTTGAAATCAGCCCTAGCCTTAATAGGCAGCCAGTGTAGAGAGGCTAGAATTGGGGTAAAATGTTCAAATTTTGAGGTTCTAGTCAGAATTCTGGCAGCTGAAGCACTAACTGAAGGTTTTTTAGGGATTTGTCTGGGTAACCAGAAAAGAGAGCATTACAATAATCCAATTTTGAAGTAACAAAAGCATGGATTAACTTTTCTGCATCATTCCTTGACAGAAAGTTTCGACTTTTGCAATGTTCCGGAGATGGAAAAAAGCTGCTCTTAAAATATGTTCGTCAAAAGAGAAATCAGGGTCCAGTGTAAAACCAAGGTCTTTCACTTTTTTTTCTGATATGACAACACAAATATGTTAATTGCCAGATTTCAAAACAGGTCTCTTTGATTCTTGGGACCTAAAATGTACATTTCTGTTTTCAGAGTTTAGAAGTAAATCATTTTCCATCATCCAATTTTTTATATCCAAAACACAGGCTTTCAGGGTATGCAATTTTGGGGCTTCTCCCTTTTTCACTAAAATGTACAGCTGTGTGTCATCAGCATAGCAGTGAACGTTGACATTGTTGGTACTTTATCACCTTCACAAGTGCAGTCTCATTACTATGATAGGGTCTAAACACAGACTGACTCTTTTCCAAAGTATTATTGGTCTTTAGGAATGCACTGAGATGCTGAGCGACCACTTTATCTAATACATTTTAAGAGAATGGTAGATTCGAAAAATAGCCTGGTAGTTATTTAGCCTTTCTGGGTGAAGGTTTTTTTAAAAGTAGCTTCACTACAGCCAATTTTAGGGAGTTTGGTACACACCCAGACACTAGAGAGCAATTTAATACTTTTAGTTGGAAAAGGGTCTAGTTGACAATAGGAAGGCTTTGAGGCCATTACTATTTTAGTGAATGATTCAAGGGATACAGGATAAAAAAAATGCCAGTGTCATTCCTAATCCAAGATCCTGACTGTTCTATGCAATCTCAGGACAGGTGTGTTTAGAACATATATACTTCTTAAGAGAGGACTCTATGATTTGTTTTCTAATTTTATTGATCTTTTCATCAAAAAAAGCTAATAAATTCATTACTTCAAAAACCTAGTCCAACCTCATTTTGGGAATTTTGCCGAGCATGGACAGCCCGCTTCAAATCACCCCACAGAGTTTCAATGATATTCAGGTCTGGGGACTGGGATCGTCCTTCCAGAACATTGTACTTGTTCCTCTGCATAAATGCCAGAGTAGATTTTGAGCAGTGTTTTGGGTCGCTGTCTTGTTGAAATATCCAGTCCCGGCGTAACTTCAACTTTGTTTCTGATTCCTCTAAATTATTCTCAAGTATCTGCTGATATTGAGTGGAATCCATGTAACCCTCAACTTTAACAAGACTCCCAGTACCGGCACTGGCCACACAGCCCCACATCATGATGGAACCTCCACCAAGTGTCTTAGAATGCTTTTGCCGCCATGCATAATGCTCCTTTGTTATGACCAAATAACTCCATCATTGTTTCATCAGTCCACAGCACTTTCTTCCAAAGTGAAGCTGGCTTGTCCTATCTTTGCTATAGTTTTTTGTAGCCTTCGCCTTAAACATGATGGTGAACAATCTTTGTTTTCAGGTCATTTGAGAGTGGAAACATGGCCCCATGTTGCCACTCTTCAGAGGAGAGTCAAAGAGAACAAAAACTTGGGATTGCCCACCTTAAATTCCTTTTCTCGTGATTGGATGCACCTGTCTATGAAGTTCAAGGCTTAGTGAGCTCACCAAACCAATTGTGTGTTCCAATTAATCAGTGCTAGGTAGTTACAGGTATTTAAATCAACAAAATTATGCACCTGTTTTATTTAATTTTGATGCTTATTGCACATTTTCTGTTAATCCAATGAACCTCATTTCACTACTGAAATATTACTGTGTCCTTCAGTTATTTGATAAAATCTAAATGAAATTGCCGATCCAAACACCCAATTATTTATAAATGCAAATCATGGAAATTGTCAGGGGTGCCTAAACTTTAGCATACAACTGTATATTGTGCATTGACAGATGTGAAACAATTTTAAGTTCTACTTTTTCTTTGTGTACTTAAGTACATTTATGATCACATATTTACTTTTGACACTTTAACACTTTAACTTAAGTAGAAATCCAGTGGGTTTTTAGCACAGTATCTCTACTTTTACTCAAGAATCCTTCTCCAGTATTTTTTAAACGTCTGCATATTCTCATGTAATATCAGTTGACTTGGATTATTATTCAACACTTTATATACTAAAATTATTTATAATAATGAATAAATAAAAAAACATCCCTTACGTTCACCATGCAAATCTTTCTCCACTTTTGTCTTAATAAATCAATAACCAAAAACATTTGGAGGATTACTTACAACCACCATTATTTGTGTTATTATTATTTTCCCCATTTTCTCCCCTCCCAATTGGTCTGCTCCAATTTTTCCCACTAACCCTGCCACGACGGCAGTTCCACAACGTATCCTCGACAGATGGACGGTGAAGTGCGCTCACAAGGTTCATGCAACCACATGTCGCCGAGCCAGCTGGTTCTTTCAACATGGACGCATGTGTGGAATGGCTACGATCACCAACTAGACCACCGTGATGGAATTTACAGGCACCTCATATGCACAAATGCACACGAGATGTGGCAAGGTAGATATCCTGACTTATTTATCCCAAATCCCGAGCAGCGCTATGCTAATTTGTGCTGCCTAATGCTGGAGACCTGAGCAAAGTCGAAGAAGCCATAGTCAGGCTTGAACCTGGCACTATCACAATGTAATTAGTCCTGCAAAGCCACCTACAACACGCAAACTTGATGAACACAATTCTGATAATGTTAGTGATACAACACAGTTTAGAGAGACAACATAACATACAGAAGACATTCCATATTGTGGACAAGTGTAGGTTTCAAGGACTGGGCCAGCACTTCAAGGACACAAACAAAAACTCTCACAAAGGAGAGAGAGAGGCCAAGTCAGGGAATACAAACACAACCTTTGCTTTGATAATCTCACAAACCTTTTTGCTTAATGGTAGGACTGTGGGACGCAATACAGAAAATTCTTGCTTGATTATATAAGTTTTTGAAGTGAGTGTAACAAATGTTTTCATAATCCTTGATGAGTTCAAGTCTGTTTTCCCCACCAACCAGCTGACAGCCTCCTAATGCTGCCACATTAAAGGGCTTTTCCAGCGTGTGATGCAGCTTTAACTAGATCCTGGGGGCATTGTTAGTTATCATTGCCTACTGCCGGAGCGAGCCACGGCCCCGGTGAAAGCAATTTCAGCTTTCCTCCCAATCAGCAGCGCAACATGAGAGACGACCAACGAGAACAAACGGCCCGGCTCACCACTTCCCCACCACCGATCTTATCTTAGTCTTCCCATCCCAAAAGGGCCAGGCAATGCAACCACCCCCCCCAAAAAAAAGACATGGAAAGCTTGGCCCCAGGCCCCCCAACACACGCAGATATCCGCACATTTGACTTACAGAGGCAGATGGAAACGCCTTTAGACAGCATCAGTGAATCACATATAATCGGCAGTAAGTGTGTGGTAGTTCACATGAGTACATGGACTTTTAAATGTGCATGTATGTTAGACAGACCAAGAGCATGAATAAGTTCTAAACCCATGTCAAAACAAGTAATTTATGTGCACTGAAGTGAATCAACATGGCAAGGAATTAATTATTCTTCAAAAGTAAGTGTGCCGATAAACCTTCGTGACTTTTAGCCACCTAAACGAGCAGACAGATAGGCTTCTGGTTTAGAGAAAAATAGTTGCACCTGCATTACATATGCATGATAAGAACTCTATTCTCTTCTATATATTCCCAAATGCAAACATGAATGCAATTATTTTAATAGATGAACTCATCAATTTAATCCTTGACATAATTTTGTTTAGGCTTATTATGTACTATATAGGGTAGTGTTACTGTAGCAGTAATGTTTAGGTCATTATATGTAATAAAAGCAGTGCATTTGTAATGAAAAAGTTCTGAAAAGTCTGTATGGCTTGCGTGTCCACCCCAGTAGGTTGTCTCTAGAAGCTCTGTGATTTATCTGGTGTCAGATGTCAGATAGTCCAGGTACAAGGAGATACAAAGTGCTGTCAGAGCTCGCTGAGTTACGGAACCAGGGGTGTTGTTATGAGGGTTACAGCTTTAATCCTGCTTTCCCATTAGGCAGCCCACTGAGTATCCCTCATAAATTAATTCAACTTTTTCTCAAAACTTGGATGTGCACCAGGCTTCTTTACCATTACCCAATGACAGCTTCATGGTGCCTGTTTTATGACAACAGGTTCACTGTCAACAAGACACTTGCTTTAGGACACACTGAATGCGAAACACAATGAAATTTTTCTGTCTTCTGAAAGATGTGTCATTTTGTGGTCATGTGACATTTAAATATGTTTTTGTGTGTGTGTGTGTGTGTGTGTGTGTGTGTGTGTGTGTGTGTGTGTGTGTGTGTGT
>JACXGM010008297.1:0-29167 GCA_016801145.1 Umbra pygmaea
CACAAAGCTGGTCTGTATTAGAGGTTGGGCGATTATGATTTTTACAAGGCCGAAACGATTACCGATTATTGGCACACCAAAAAATGCGATCTTAAATAATCAACCGGTTTATTTCTATTCATATTTATTCATGCAGTAAACTATATTTTAATGATGGGCATAGTAAGACTTGTATTTCATATAACTTTTTCTTTTCAATCCTTTCTAAAACAAACCTTTGTATTGGCATTACTGCAAATCCTTTACTCTGTGCATTTTAATAGTAGACCAATTTTTCACTAATCGGTTTTGGTGCTGCAGAACTGGAGTAAAGGCAGGTATCTAAGGTAATTACCAGTAGCACTTGGTAAATATCTCTGGTTTTCCCTGATTTTAATGAAGTTGTCATATGCTATTCAATAGGAAATACAGGTCAGAAATCACCAACTGGCTTAAGTTATTTTGTTACTGTATATGCACAGAAATGCAAATGTATTTTGATATTACAAAGCTTGGGTTTCTACTGATATGTGCCTGGTAGAGGGTTGTAATGGACATTTTAAATTCTAAAATGTTTATCAAATAATTATAGTATTCCCAGTTAGAAATAATATGGTACACTGTTCTATTTCGTTTTTGTGTTTAAAAGGCCACATATACTGTCATAGCTGAGTTTTTCTCAGACATCCCAGGTCTTCTGTATTTTTATACTTGCAGCTCACTGACACCTACGAATTATAAACAATATCCTGGACATTGATTTCGTCGCTCAAACCAAAAATCTATGTGGATGTTGTCTATCATTTGTGAGCATCATAAAATGTATTCCTAATTTTTTCACTGTTAAACTCAACGTCAGAAATACTTTGAAAATCGTGTTCGAGAACACTAGCAATTTATATTCCTTGCTTACACAAATGCCTTTTCATTAAATATGGAGGTTAAAAAATAGGTATTTTGTGTATTTGTTTTTGATTAGGTATCGTATGGTTTGACAAGTTAGATGTGCACAACGTTGGCGAATGGACATATCAATTAAACCAGCACTGGTCATAAATCCCCCTTAGGCCTATTTATTATATGTAACACATATACTGTAGCATTTCCCTGATTGCCTCCCTATCTGGAAGAGAGCAGATCGGATAAGTTTAGGTTGATTAAAAAAAACTAGCAACAGTTCTATTGGAACGAAAGCAGTAAACATCTACCCGCTATTCTAGACTATTACCAACCATGTGGAACTTTGATTGAATTTCTCCCCTGAAAGATCAGTTTCATTCTAGCTAGATCCCTGGCTTCTCGACTGCCACAAAACTTCCTCAAGACTTTAGATGCTGCAGCATGTGACAAAGAGCAGCTCATGACAGTTGGGCTGCACGCAGTTTCCTCATAGTTTGCTATCTATTTGTAACACTAGAGAGTCGTTTTCCTTCGAAAAAGTATCGGCCATAATCGGCGAGCAAAAAGGCAGATATCGTAATTATTTAAATCTCCTAATCGGCCATAGTTAATCAGCCAGGCCGATCAATTTGCCCGCCTCTAGTCTGTATGGAAGGGTGGCAAGAAAAAAGCCTCTTCTGAAAAAGGGCCACACAGTCTCGTATGGGCAAAAGGTTTTATGGTCAGATCAGATGAGACCAAGAATGAACTTTGTAGACTGAAATACAAGCCTTATGTTTGGCCAAACACAGCTCACCACCCAAAACACACCATACCTACTGTGAAGCATGGTGATTGCAAAATTATGTTGTTGGGGTGTTTCTCCAGCAGGGACTAAGCAATTGGTCAGGATTGAAGAGAAATTGGATGCTGCCAAGTACACCCAAATTCTTGAGGAAAACCTGTGGCCCTCTGCTAGACAGTTGAAGATGGGCAGGTGGTTCACCTTCTAGCAAGACAACAACCCTAATCACACCGCCAAACAAAAACTATGCAGTGGCTTAAGTATAGGAAGGTGCATGTCCTTGAGTGGCAAAGTAAGAGCCCTGATCTACTGATCTAAGTCCAATTGAAAATCTGTAGATGGACCTGAAGACGGCAGTCAATCACCGCTCACAACAAAATTTGAATGAACTCAAACAATCCTGCAAGGAAGAATGGGCAAATACTCCACAATCTAGGTGTGCAAAGCAAATAGAGACATCTAAAAATACTGATGGCTCTTATTAAAGCAAAAGGTGGCTCTACAAAATATTAAATCATGGGACTGATCACTTTTCCAACTCTGCTATTCTAGTTCATTTTTTCCAAACTGTTCCAAACTGTTGCTTTTTTACGTTACTTGAATGTTGTAAGGCAGAAGGTGTAAACAAAGCACAAAGAACAAATCGTTTTAATATTTATGGGTTTTGATTTCAGGCTGTAAGACAAAAAAGTGACTATTTCAAAGGGGTATGATTTTTTTTATTGATATTTTTGTTCAAAACGTAAGCATTAAAATGATCTGAAATTAAATTTTAGATGACATTTTTTTTTCATGATCAGGACATTGAATGAATGGCTGCGGAAAACCTTGCTTTGCCGTTATATTTGAATAATTAATTATAAATCATTAAATTCCAATGGTACAGTAATAGACATTTTCAACATTGACTATATCTTATATTTTAATGCCTCCTCTGTGAATTTCTAACAAAAATATGAAAATTCCTAACTGTTGTAAAACCTTTGACTGGGAGTCTATATACCGGTATGTAAATTATAGCAACATTTTGAAAACTTATGGTGTATGGTGCTCTGTAAATCACAACTTTCATATAGTGACACATTCAAATATTATTAGCAAAATAGCAAGTGAAGTAAGTAGTATAAATAGAACACTGACCTTTAATCCAATAATTGGAACTGTCGCAATAATTGAAATTTGCTGTTAATTAACAATGAACATCTAATTCAGGCAGTTTTGCCAGAAACATTTGGCAAACATCACAGGAATCAGACGTGAGTCACTGATCAAAACTTGCATCCGTAAATGGTGCCAAGGTGATGAGTCAGGAGAGTGACTACTTATCCAACCGACACATTTTGAAAAGGACCGTTGTCACTGTTGAAGAACAGAATGGTGCTGTTACAGTATCAAATCTTAGTGTCACCTCAGTGCTGTAAACTAAGCGCTCTGTATTCTATTCTAGCCACCATTCTGTCCTGTGGATGGATTATATACCTTACTTATTACAACTCCCGCAACATTGGCCTCATCCTTACCCTCATCATCAACAGACTCTACAAAAAAGGCTACATTCACATTGGTGAGTATAAATAAAATACATCAAGCTTGCTGATGCGTGATGACGAACCTAATCTAAAGTAAGATTGTCTGAAAAGTAATTTTGAACCCATGACCTGCTGATCAGTTGTAGTGTCACTAACTGTACGTCTTTTCCTCCAGGCTCCTTCTCCTTTTCCGTGCTGTCAGGGAAAGTCATGTTCAGGGACGTATACTTCATCAATGAAGACATGTCCATCAGGTGTGTTTCTGTGTTACACTATCTATACAATACATGGTTGGTGTAATACTACTTTATTTGAACTTTAATTATTATTATTATTATTATGTTTTAACAGAATACAAGATGGATTCCTTATATTCCGCTGGTGGAAAATGTATAACCCTAAGCAAAAACAGCATGGTGAGCGGTCTGTGGTGTGTACATTATAGTTAGCAATAGGATATACCTGAACACTAGAAGACAAAGGTTTTTGAACCAGAAATGTACATGTGTTTAGATAGAAATTGAAACACTTATTCCAGGTGGCATTTAATTTGATGAAACAGTATAGTCAAAACATTATTTATTATGGATATGCTAATGGTTTTATCATTAGGACACTGATCTAATGGTTGCAGACATTTCGTTTTTTGTCGTTGTGTAAATATTTATTTGTAAATTAGTCATTTCCAACAGTGATGGACATTTGCAGCATTGGTAATCTTTTCATTGTATTCCTCAAGTAAATATGTAAAGAACCCAATAGAGTAATCATACAATATATATATTTACATATTAGCCTAAAAGTTATTCACAACCTCATCCCACATGATTATGAGGTATTACAACTAGAGATGTGAATCTTCACTGATCTCCCAATTCAATTTGATTAAGATTATCATGTCAGCGATTCGATTTAATTCGATATCTCGATGCATCACGATGCGTCAAATACATTTTTCTATTAAAACCATATAGGATATTTGACTTGACAGAGTGCATTAAGTAACTGTATAGGTCAATATAATACAGTTTTCTATATTACTTTATATGGTCATGTTTTCATCCAAAAATACAAGTAGTAAGATATAAACAATCTTTTTTATTTACACAGCGCACACACGCGCTTTTCAAGCTTCAAGTGTCCGGAAAATAAATCTCATCAGGGACTCGAGTCTTATCATAGGTCTAGATGAAATGGGTTAGGCTACTGAGAATGTTATTTTTCATTTGAATGCTTATGCTGCAGCTGGAAATGAGCAACATCATTGGTTATACTCGATTATGGTCAGCCACTGCATCGATGCAGCATCGTCCATGTCCGCATCGCGATGCATCGATAATTTGATTAATTTCAACACCTCTAATTACAACAGGCAGTGGTATGTTTGACTCTTTTTTGTTATAGTAATGGAAAATATCTATTATCTGATCTTTGTTTTAAAACCTAGTGTAATTTAACTGAGAAATCCCAGAGGTGCTTCTTAGACATTCTTGCATTCCAAATGGTAAATCTCTGTAACATAATGGTCCATCCTATCCTAAAGCCAGACCCAGACTTAAACATCTGCACTAAGTAAAATGTGAACTACAGATCTGAGCTTACATTCCATAAGAGAGCAATTAAAGATGCCTTCCGTGATTTAATATTTTTGCAATTACGAACATTGGGATTGTATCTTGTAAAACAGTAATAACAATATAACAAAATCATCCTATATAACAAAACATCTACATCACTAAGAATGAATCATTATTGAATCAAATATTAGAAATAGTATAATCTAAAGCACACAGACGTAATTAAATTAGTAAGGTGAATCCACTGTATTCAAAAAATCCTCTACAGTATGTATACATTGATCAGCCATAAAATGATATAAAGTGTGAACCGGCAACAGGGTCATTGATGCACATGGGGAGCGAAGGCTCGCCCGTGTGGTCCGATCCAATAGACGAGCTACTGGTTCAACAGACGAGCTAAGGTACATGCTATTTCTGATAAAGCTGATG
Source organism: Umbra pygmaea (assembly GCA_016801145.1). NCBI lineage: Eukaryota > Metazoa > Chordata > Actinopteri > Esociformes > Umbridae > Umbra > Umbra pygmaea. Next base: position 5,202 of record JACXGM010008297.1, read on the forward strand.
CTTTGGTGGCAAAAGAGGGACCTACACAATATTAGGCAGGTGGTCATAAGGATATGGCTGATCAGTGTATTTTAAACAAATGCCACTGTGGTAAATCAGTAATAAAAAATATGAAAATCCCTGGGTGTTGTAAAACATTTCACCTGAAGTGTAGGTGGATGTGGCCATTGGCCTCAAACCCAAATAGCATGAACTCTTCACCCTTGTCCTTTACCACTGTTACAGATAGCGTCATGATTGTAAATTATGATTTAAAAGTTATAGACGTTCTTTCTTTTCTCCAGACCCCAAGGCTGAGACGAGGCTCCACGTGACTGTAAATGGATTTGAGTTTCATGTTTACAACCGCACAGACCTCTACGCACGATTACAGGAGACCTTCGGGTTGGACCCTACCCTCATACCGGCCAAAACAGATGAAGAGAGAGAAAGGGAGGAACGAGAAAAGAGCCTGGACAGTGTTAACATCAAAGCAGAAACTCCAGATCCATCAACATCTTGGCAATCCCTCATCCCCGTCATAAAAGTCAACATCAGCACTGTGAGTTGCCCGTACTATTCGTTAAACATCACGCACAGTAGTCAAAACTTAGGTTGCCTGAGTCATAATCACAGTATTGTGGGTATTTCTGAAGGGGCGCTTGGCGTTCGGGAACCATCACCTTCCCCAGACGATGTGTGTAAACTTTGAGGACGCCTTCCTGACATACACCACCAAGCCCCCCTCCAGCCACCTGGACCAGTTCATGCACATCGTCAAGGGCACTCTGGAGAACGTCAGAGTCATGCTGGTTCCTAGTCCACGCTACCTCGGCATGCAGAATGACGAGTGAGTTGACCATGAACATAAATACCAAAATTAAATGAGCAGGCAAACTAGACGTGCGTAACATCTTATATCAGGGCTATTCAAATCCTACCCTACGAGGGCCAGAGCCTGCTGGTTTTCTGTTCTACCTTATCACAAAGAGTGGAACTGGCTTTAAAGGCCAGATTTGAATAGGCCTGTCTTAGACGCTGAATTAATAAAGGTGTTGCAATCTTTCTGTATAGGCCACCCAGGCTGATGGGAGAAGGCTTTGTGGTCATGCAATCCAATGATGTGGACATCTACTATTACCAGGATGAAGCAGGTACAGCTGACCAGTTGCACACTTTTTCTTCTAAGAAGTATTACCAAAATTCAAAAAGCCTTATTAAAATTTGCCCTTAGGGAATGGAAACATACCTCTGTCAGAATGAGGCGGGCCTTTTAAATGGAAAAACTTAATCTTCCCGCCATGGCCCTTTTATAGCCAATTGTCAAAACATTTTCCCCTTTGTGCTTTGGTGGTGGCATCTGGAAAGGATCAGTGAGTGGTAGCTAGATAAAGAGCATAGGGATTTTTGTGAAGAGCAGAAGCTTTTTAATGTGATTGACAGAAAGTGAATGCTAATAGCATGAGATCAAGTTAGTTAGTTTTATAATAGATATTTTCTGGGTATTTACTTTCTATCATCAGTAGAGAGCCCAAGGTCCCGGATTAGCTTTGTTGACCAGCACTGACCAGGTGTCTGAGGTTAGAAAGTTTAATTTAGTTTCTTTGATACCTCGCCTTCAAGTGCCTTGTTGTAGAGGTCTGGGCACCTGGAACCTCAATCAAGGTAGATGGCCGAAGAATGCATTTCCTCTGCCGCACGTGTGTTTATTGTATTAATGTTCTTCAGTCAATGTGATAAGAATCAGAATGGAATCAGATCTGCTTTGGAAGCATACCTCTTGACATAAAGTCTCCTGGGTTTACTGAGAGTTACTGTGATTAAGCAAGGATTTTAAATCAAACAGAATTTCCTGAAATTGGGTATAAAAATAGGCTAAAGTAGAAAACAAGGAAGTGCATCTTGACAATACTACTGATCATACTGTAACTAGTAATTGCTTTAATAATTTATTAGCATATTTGAAGAGAATGAAATGTTATCTCTGAAAGCACCTGGCTCATCACACAATATCATGTATTATAATATATCCATGTACAATCCATGTACTGTACATGCAATTACTCTGTGTTTTCTGTGCTTGTTGTGACAACCACTAAACTAAAAAGGAGAAGTATGAACTATTTTAAAGTCACCAACACCATTGATGATACAGTTTTACATGACTTGTTTAACAGTCTTAACAAAGAGTTTAGAGATGGTGGTAGAGGAGGACAGCAAGTTTGTTGAGGTGGATCAGACAGTTTTGACACATTCAAGAGGCAGGTCGACCGCAGAGTGTCTAGGGTACTAGATTGTGCTGGTTAAACCCTCCTTATCCGTTTTGAACAATAAACATATTCATTGTTATTATGCTTTTACAGCTGTTATGATTTGGCCTATGCTTGCAAATGACCTTGTCATGTCTTTATCAGATGTCTGTGAAATTATTAAAACCATGGTGACACGAATGTCATTTGGCTTAACATGTAAACACATTTTGTTGCAAAACAACTGTGATTTAAATAGAGTTGAAACATGACGTAAAACGATGTGAGTAATGTTCTCAGCTCTATAGTTAATAAACATATTTCAGGTTATTTGCTTTAAGATTGCCAACATGTTTATCATCACCATGGAGAAATGTAAAGACTAAAGGATGATAATAGGCATAAAAATATATTTCCTAGATTGGGACCTCTAAACATCTTAAATTCTGAGGCATGACAGGCTCTCCTCGCCTGTTGTTACGGCCCCTGCCTTGTTCACCACCTAATCCCCTTTTTTAATCCAGACAAAAAACAGTCAATTGTTATTGACATGTTTGCATACAGGCTTGGATTTTCCATGGTTTCTGAATGACTTGTATAGTGAATGGCTATATTGTTAGGTTTGTCTGTGTGTTGTCAGGCCTGGTCCCAGAGGAACAGGACATTGTGGATCCAGACCTGTGTGGGGAAGGAACCAAACTGCAAGATCTGCCTCCCTGCTGGGGTCTGGACATTGTTTGTGGGAAAGGAACAGACTTCAACTACGGGCCCTGGGCAGACAGACAAAGGCATGCAAGCATGCACGCACAACATGATTAGCGTTTTAATGACATGGCATTCCCTCCTTTTTGCAGATACTGTAAATGACTGCGTGTGTCTTTATGCAGGGATTGTCTGTGGAAATTCTTCCTCCCAGCCGACTACCAATCCATGAGCGTTACGGAGGTGGCTCAGCCCGGCAGACCTAGGAAGATCCTGGCCTTTGAACTTCGCATGAACATCATTGCAGATGCCACGATAGACCTGCTCTTCACCAAAAACAGGGTACAGACCTCTCACACTTTCTGTCTTTTTTTTATTTGCCTCGTAGATATTTGTCCCCCTGTGGAAAGACTTTGCCACCTGTGTGCGTTATGCCACATCTAGGTACATAAACAATTGGGATTCAGTAACTTAGAGCAATGCTGTGTAACGCAGTGTTTTAATGACTATCCATATAATATTTATGCAGTGTTTTAATGACTATTAAGTAGGTTGACCTTCGACCAGTCTGGGAGATCATTTTAGATCTAACAGACCTGAGTAAATACTGCATTCTACGATCAACTGAATGGAGGTCTAACTGGTAATGATTCATTCCACAATGTAAGAATGTTTCTTTATTGGATTTCCTGCTTGTAGGAAACAAATGCCATCCACGTTAATGTTGGCGCAGGCTCCTATCTGGAAGTGAACATCCCTATGACTGTCGGGGATGCTGGTGAGTTGGACAGTGAGGTGGAACTGAGGATAGAACAAAGTGTGTTTTTCTCTGTGGTTACAGCAGCTGTGCCCTTAAATCATGCATTATTCATGACTCAGTCAATATCACCATAGTTCAAAGTTTGAATGTCAGCATCTCCTTTTCCATGTCACACTCTTCAGGCTACTCTCCCACCATCAAAGGCCAGCTGCTCCATGTTGACACCACCACAAGTATGCAGTACCGGACCCTGCTGGAGGCTGAGATGCTAGCTGTAAGCAGCACTAGCAATCGACACAACTCCTATTCTATGGAGCTAAAAGAGTCTCAATAAAGATAAATGCACACACTACATTCACATATGCACACACAGGATTCATACATGCACACACAGGATTCATACATGCACACACAGGATTCATACATGCACACACATGATTCATACATGCACACACTTGATTCATAAATACACACACAGGATACACAAATGCGCACAAAATTTAAAAAACACAGAAGATTCACAAATGCACAAAAAATTCATAAATACACACACATTTCAGAAAGGCAAACAAAATTTACAAATGCACACAAGATTCAGAAATGCACAGGACACGAATAAGAAATATATTTCTGATGCACACACATATATCTTGATTTACAAACTGCTTGCGGTCTGTGAACGTCACTGCATTTGTGTGTGAATTTTGAGACTCCCCTGACGTGGCTCGACACACAAATGCATTTTTTTAAACAGGGAATGATCTGCAACCAATCAGATATCTCCCTTGTTTTAGCCAATCAGAAGAACGCACCCTACGTGGGGGATAGTTTACTTATAAGCCAATCACATGAACGCGTTCACACAGCGCCAGGAGTCGGGAGTGTTTAACTAAAATTAACATTACCGATGGAAGGACAACTGTTTTCTCTGCCTCTGCCAAGCATTTTCTGCTCAAATTTCAGCAATGAAATACATTACATTTCATTAGACATTTTAATATTTAAGTTGATTCACTGATGTAAAGACTAATAAAAATGTGTCCATTTTGTCAGTGAGCCCAAGAACATTGTCAACATAGAATGGATAACATTGTTACTGTGTTATCTTCAAATGCACAGCTAGTGATGTTTGCAGAGTAAGATACCCAAAAAACATTTTTTTGTTAAAATTGTATGTGAAGATGTTTTAAAACGTGTTTTGCAGCACGTTCATGCTATGCAGTGTATTGCTGGTGCAATGCTACTAGAAAGCCAAATAACATTAAAAAATAGAACTTTCACAAAAACAACTCTGTGGACGATGCGTTAACATTTGAAGTATGTGTAAAAATGCTCAAAAACAAAACATCCTTTATCTGAAACATAACTGTGTACAAGTTCATTACCCATCCACTGATGACCTGAATCAGGTGTTAGCTTACCCTGTTGTACATGAAAGCATGTTAACAAGACTGTTTCCTCTTACTGTTCCCGGCAGTTTCATGTGATCGCCAGTTATCCCCGAGTGTGGAACATGCCCCAGTCATGGAACTGTGAGATAGAGGTGTATAAGGCTACATATCATTTCATTTACGCCCAGAAGAATTTTTTCACAGGTAAGAACGCAACTTTTGGTATCCTGATTTTCTACTGACATAGCAGTATTCAGCTTTTTAACACATCATAGGATTTGTCTTCAGGTAAACACTTTCTACTTTGGTTTGCTTATATTCCTTTGATCAGCCGTCCACATCCCCTTATATTGTCCCCAGGCTCAAGCAGGCAGGTGGATATGATTACATTCCCTATACCAGCCATTAGGTTACACCTTTTTTCCGTCTGCCTTTTTCGGGCTTCTCCATCAGTTGTAGCTGTTATGGTGAGCTTTGGTGTGCAGAAACTGCTTAGTCTTCTGTTGTTGTAGTTGGGTGATTTAATGGAGTTGCCTGCAGTGTGAGAAAAATGATTACATTGTATTGTTTTACCTGTTAGAACTGAAAAGTACAGTTGTTTTGTGTGGCACACTTGTCTGAAACACTGAATTGCCGTGCAGCTGTGCCAATGCTACTCATTTTAGGGCGTTCATAGGGCAGTGCAGAAAATGTCAGCAAAGTCCTGGTTGATGGAAGGGATGGGTAGAGAGGGATTCTGTGCAAGGTTGTGCTGTAGTGCAGAGGTTCAGATCTCCAGGGTGACCACCAGATGGTCCACACTTCAGCTGTAGTCCTGAGCTGGGACAATGGATTCACTATTCAATGACTTGAATGGCTGATTACGTGACGAGTCAGTGATTAGTGAATCACTGTATCCCTGAGCTAGCACAGTGGCAACTGTGAACCATCTGGTGGTAACCCAGGAGATTTTTGAGAACCTCTGCTCTAGAGTTCTTGTGGCAGCTTGTGTTCCTACATATACATTTTTGGCTCCTGATGCATATATCGGTTAAGCATGCATTCTGGTGAGAAGCAGAATGACTTTGCAGGGTGTGCTTTGGATTATGTTTTTCCTAATATTTCACTCACATATGACTGCAAGTAGCTGCTACAATGAGGCAACACAATAGGTACTAATTGGATACCATGATATTGGGATTAAAAGGTTTGGAAAGCCAAAAAGAAGAGAACAGTAATTAGGCTTCCCTGCAGTACAGGCCTAGAGTGTCATATAGGAAAATATAACACTGAAAACCATGTATCTGTAGCCTTAAATTTTCAAAAGTTTGATATATTCACCCTATTTTACTGAAGAAAACTAACTACACAATTGTCTGCTTAGCTGTTCCTTGGCCAGTTCTGCGTTGTTGCATTGATACTTCATGCATACAAGAGTAACAATAAAGCCTAGAGGTGATTCCAGGTGTGGCGTTTGCATTTGGAGTATGATGCTGCTTTTTCGCAACATGAGCAGCAAATAAGTGTCAATACCAAAGATATGTAAATCAGAGAGCAATACGTTTGGTGTGGCTAAAACAGTTTTTTGATAAGAAGCAAGAACACTGGTGGGCTCAGCAACAACCTGTTTGACCACTAAATACCAATTTTCTGCATATCCAGTTGGCATTCCTGGTAGGCCAATGTAATATACACAGATACATTAGGTGTCTCCTACTACGCACTGTGTTAGTTGTTCTCCAAGGCAGCGACTACTATGTCATTTTCAGGTGTTCAAATCTTTGTCGTTGAAATATCGACTTTCTAGCAGGGGGCATTTCAAAATTGGCTCACCATCACCAGGGTTGGATGGGTGGATGTAGGACAGGGATGCCTTTTCTTGTTGCGCTGTACTTGTCTTAAGTATGTTTCCTTACATTAAACCTCCTCTGTGAGCGAGCAATGTGATAACAATTAGTGGCTTGACAAGATTTTCTTCTGAGTTCTTGCAATGAGGCAAGGCCGTAATATCAAACGGTGAGGGGAGGAAAAATGTGGTATAAACATTTTTAATATTAGATATTCTACTGGATGTAGACACCAAGCGTTTATTTGTTCCTGTAGACCTGATCGGGGACTGGGCTAGCGACAGCGCCCCAGACATCTACTCTTTTGTCCCTTACACCTGGAATTTTAAGGTCCTATTCCACCAGTTTGAGATGCTTTGGGCTGCCAATCAGCACAACTGGATTGACTGCTCCACAAAGCAACAAGAGAATGGTGAGTCAGCTGTTGGAATTCAATGAACAAAGTCAACAGTTTGCCAGGGTGAACTAAATGCATTAAATAGATTGAGCATTCTCACTTTGGCCACACATAATGAGGAGGATTTAGACTGAATATAACTTGTCTTTCAGTGTACCTGGCGGCATGTGGAGAGACTCTGAACATTGACTTCTTTCTGCCTTTTAATGAGTATGTTCCTACAACCTGCAACATGAGGTTCTGTCTGAAGGTGAGCAGATAATAGCAGATGGTGTTTTACGGTCTGCTGATAATGTCATGTATGGAATACTCTTGCAGGACTGTACTAAAATGGCATTGAGTTTGTCTATGTGCTAACACCAGGCTGAAGACACAGACTTGCGGCTTTCCCTGCCAGACTGCCACCCCAGCAGGTACCCTCTGCTTACCCTCGCTAAAGACTACCAGAATGGCAAGTTGCCCCCTGACACATGCATGCCTGGGGAGGCCCATGGCCAGGGCCGTGGGGGAACACCCAAACTCAACAAGTCTGGCTGGAGGAACGTCACCCTTGCTGAGTGAGTCCGCGCAGATCCGCTAGCGCTTATTTTTACAGAATTTACCAAGACATTGTGTGGTATTGGTGTTTGTTTTCACTGAATGTCAATGAAATTAACATATTAATTATTATACTGTAAAATTCAAATGATTTTCTCTAGGGCTGGCTGGGTGGACTGTTGGACTGTTCCAAAGTTCAGGCTCATAATTGATTACACCTGGCACCCCATCTACCCACAGAAGGCAGATGAACAGCTCAAACAGTCTTGTAAGCCGATGCCTCGAATATTTACCTGCAATTGCGTGTTTGTACACTCCTGTATGTAACGGTGCTATGTAGAATTCCAGAAGTAACTGCGGACCTACTTTCTCTTTCCAAAAAAGTATTTCTTGAAATTTGTATAATAAAAAATATGTTTATTGGATAATGATTCCCTACATTATGCGGTGCCTTGTAACTAAACAAGCACTGCCTCAAATTCATGAATTATTATAAAGATGGACCGGTGCGTGTCCTTTGACAAACACTGTGGAAGCACAACTCATTGCAATTCCTGCTCCAATGTCAAAATATCACTACACAATGGAGGAAATCAGTCCTCCAACTGAACAGCTTTTTTAAATATCATGAAATAAATGCCCTATAACCTTTGGAAGGTGTTCACTGAAATAGAAAGAAGTTCTGTGACATTTTACACACTTACGATTGTTTTCATGGTGACGTTCTACACACTTCTAAGTAGCCCTGTGTTTCTCTATCAGTGTCGGAGATGGAGGATGACATGTTGTCATCCTTGCGCCCGCCAGAGCACCCGTCTGCTCCCCACCCTCCGCAGCCCCACCGCTGTTCAGCCAACAGCAGGGTGAACACTGATCCCTCTGAGCTGCCCCCTGACAGGCTCCACGTGGAGATGGAGATGTCCCCTGACTCCCAGATCATACTCTACGGGCCCCTGCTCAAGGCCCTCGTCTCCATCAAGGTACAGTCAGGAGGCACACAGAACCGAGCAGGGCAAGGCAAATGTTGGGGCCAACAGCCACAATGGGAGGTAGATTAAAAATGCGAGTGAAGCACTTGCACTAAAGGTCCTTGCCCATGATTAGAAATATATATGCTTTGCTTTGGACATCTTTACCCTAGGCGCAAAAACTCTCTTGAGTGCTTTAAAGAGTATTTAAAGATTACTTTGTCCCCCTCTGACACTGACCTCCTGAAGCACAACCAATGACAGTATGTGTTGTTGTTGTTGTTGTAGTAGTAGTATACACAAAAATAAAAAATAATTGTATGTTTGTCAGAGTAGCCTGAACTACAATTTAGCTCTGAAACCGTTTTACGGTACGGGTGAGAAGTAACGGGCATGAAATAGTTTCAGTTAGAAAAGAAACAACTACTAGCCTGCTAACTAGCTCCGGTGCTATAACTGTGTCAGAATGCACCATACCTAGCAGAGAGCAAGGTGTTGAACGCTGGTCATGGACAAGACTCTTAATAGAGCACTAAATGAGCCCTCCGTGACCACCTGCCAGCTTGCTGGTACAGTTAAAATAATTGTTTCTTCATTTGACTGGTGTCAGTTTTAGTCGTTGAAAGACTGTAAACTCAGACCTCATCTAGAAACCCCATCCAGAGTATACCAGAGAGACTGTTGGAAACATTCTAATTATTATGTTGTTTTGTTTAAAAGTCCTAAGATATAACCTTTCAATGGTCCTGCTGCCCCTTGCTCAGGAGAACTACTTTGGTGAGGACGACATGTACACAGACTTCGAGGAGGTGGGCTCCAGCCCCGTGCTGTCCTCCCTGTCCACTCCCTCCACCCTGGGCTGGTCTCCACTTGGCCTGGACGATGACAGGAAAGATGCAGCCACTGTCCATCCCCTGGCCCTGCGCCCCTGGGACATCACCGTCCTCATAAACCTCTACAAGGTACACGGACGACTGCCCATGGTAAGTCCACTACTTACTCATCTAAGATTTTATATGAACAACTACCATGTTATAGGGCTTTCAGCCATTCTGTTAACACTCTGTACAGCACTGTGGCAGTGACAGTCCTGAAGGCCCCTCTGGCTTCCTGGATAGGCTGTGTTTTGAGATGAAGAAGGGCTACAAGGAGACGATGCTCCAGCTGGTGCTCTCGCCGGCTCACATCTTCATCAGTGACAACTACCAGGTCAGTGAACAACAGTCATTCGAACGAGCTTTAGGTTGTGTCCTTTCACGAAGCAGCCGCTCCCATGCGCACACAGGAGGGAATTATTCATGTTCACAGGGGTTTAAAGGTAATTGATTGGTGAAGACATGGCTCGGTACAGGGTGCACGGTACATGGTTTGTGATTGTCTGCTTAAGCAGTCGCCCTAGTGACAAGACATTTACCTGAAATGCCCTGGCTGGGAATCTCGTTCGTGAGAGGTTGAGTTCTGCTGAGGACAATTGAAGGACTGTTTTTTTTAGGACACTGCAGCTCAACGTTTAAATGTGGAACTACAGGCTGATTTGAATGGTAGATTCAGATGCCTGGTTTCCTCAATGCTCATTGCCCATACCGTTTGACAGTCAAACTGTTTTTGCATAAAATGCAAGCCATTCTCTCAAAATTGCTGGTAATTTAATGTCATTTGAGGGTATAACTGTTTTCATCTCTTGGATGAAATATTTAGCAACGACAACACATTTTGTACATAGTCCCCTCCCATTGACGGGTACCAAAAGTCAAACTACCAGTCTAGGTGGTTGCAGAGTTGCCAACAAAGCAGGATTAGAGGAAAATTGGACAAGACCAATTGGGAGGGGAGAATAATGGGGAAATTAATCACAAAAAAATTTACTGACAAGACCCCTGTACTACACAGGCTGGTCTGCAATGTGCAAAAACATTTCACTTTATTTAAGATTTTAATTTGTCTGTGTTTTAAGAAGGGCTATAGTAACTACAAACCTTATGGCTGTTGATACCCTATAAGCTGACAATCTCCACTTACTGCTTTAAGAGATTTGTTTGATTTCCTGTCTAATATGCTGGAGCACAGAGGCACTAGAACAACAACAGTTGTGTTACTGCCCAAATACTCCTAGACTGCACTTTATATAATGTGTGAAGCTTATCCCACCTGTCAAGTTCATTATGATTACATGTATGCACACAGCGGCCCACGTCTGATGGTGTTCTCCGGGACGGTCACCTGAGCCTGTCTGGCCTGCAGATGCGAGCACATGCCATGTTCTCAGCCCAGGGCCTGCCCCTTGGGACAGATACCCTGGAGTACGCCTGGCTCATAGACATGCAAGCTGGGGCCTTGACTGGGAGAGTCACTGTCCCACAGGTCTGTCTGTACTTACGTCACTCTTACACTAAATTCATTGTTTTATTAATTCTTCTCTTTCGTTGGTTCTATTTCTTGGATATCCAGTTAATGTCTTGTTCCACAGCTGGCCAGCGTAATGGAGTGGGGTGAAACGTACATGTTTCATGTCTTTTCCCGGGAGTTCCAGCTGGAGCAGCCCAAGCCTTCCGTCATGTGTCAGCATGGGGTGGACCGCCGCACGTGTGAGTCCAAGGTAATACCTGACCATTTTGCTTCACACGCAGAAATAGGGCTGGCTGCTACACTGAAAATATCACAATCCAGTTTAAGTCTTTCTATGTCAATGGGATGAAGTCAATCCAAACCTCGCCATACATGTTCAATGACAATTTATCAATAAGTCTAGAAGGAGTTCTTGTTCTAGGGTAGGATCCAATGTATTGTTCAGTGTATCTCTGAGGACTCTAGAATATGATCATATTTTCATTAACCTATCGTTAGCCAGTTAGGAGATACCGCTGCACAAACATGCTGATATCCCTACAACAGTATCAGACTTCATTAGTGTCACACTCTGCTAGATGGGTTTGCTGAGTGAGTGAAGTTTGCTCACTAGAGAGCTAGCTTGTTATTTAGCAGTTGTGGCTAACATTTTATTTGTTTTTAAATAGATTTGTTTTCCTTGATTTTCTATCAGAATTGAGAGAGCTTACTCTGTCACTTCTGATGATAGAATCTTAAAATGTAAGAATATTCTTAGAATATGCCTTTTGTAAAAACCCAAATGTTCTGTGATTGAAAGGACCATTTTACCCATTGCTGGTCAAGTCATCATGCCCACAGTCTACAAATATTATAATTTAGCTTATGATTACATCCTAGATACTATGAACTTATCTGTGAAAATGGTGCAGCATCACGTCAAATGACACATCCCACACTGGTTTGAACTTTTACCCCGTTCATTCATGCCAGTATTTATTCTGGTATTTCCTTTAATGTGAGATGCGCTGTCAAGCTATTAGTGGATGTGTAATTTAAATTATTTAGCTGCAGTGGATAGCTAGATAATAGCATATTTTTTATTCCAAATAAGTTTAGCTACAGTGACAGTTGGCTAAAAGCAATGGCAATTTGGACTGAATCATGAAATCAGGCACATTCTGACAGATCGGTAAAATATTCCGTTGAGACTGTTGAGAAGTAGATTCTATATAATCATGTTTAAATACAGTTTGAACAGTTTAGAATGGTATTACTATTAGAGAGAGTTGTACAGCTATAGTTGAGGCCTGTTGGAAGATTCTAAGACATATAAGACATAAGGGTTACTGAGTTATTTGATAAACAACTAGCGAGGCCAGTTGATTAGACGCTAAGACAGAAGTTAAGGTGACCAGCACATGTGCTCGCATGAGATAGTCACGGGTCTGAGGAGATTCTTTTCGGAGGTGTGCGAACAACAATGCTAAGGCTATATAACCCAGTTCCATATTATCATTCGTGGTATTTTTTCCAACACGTCTTGATTGCCTTGTTATGAGATGACCCTGTTTCCATAACGAGAAGTACTTTATTAAACATTCTATTATCAACCACTACCTGACTCCTGAAACCATCATTTCAGCAAAGCCCTTGCCAAGCCTTAACATACCATCTTACAAGACTGTTTTGAAATATAAGCCCCGGGCCTAGATGGGTGTACCGGAAAATCTGTTGAAGTCCAATTCAAAGTCATGGTCGAATTTTCTGTTGTGTTTGTAGATGGCCTGCCTGCCTGGACACTGCAGGACTTCTGAGGAGCTGAAGTACACCATGACTCGTCTGTCTGTGGATGGGGTTGACCTCTTCATAGTAGAGCACAGCTGTGCAGCCAACATCAAGGTAATAAACACCTAAAACAAGGTCTTAAAACAAAACATTACTTTTTTGAGGTACTCGAAAACAGGAGTTAAGCCACACTGCTTCATCTCTGCCATCCCTTCACCCAGACGGGGGCAATCAGACTTGCAAACTGCAACCTGCACAACCAGGCAGTGGGTGAAGGCATCAGTGCAATGGTCCAGGATATCCATATCCATCAGTACATGGAACAGCAGCAACCCCACACAGACGGGGTCCGCCTAGGGCCCTCTCCGGGTCAGGGGTTCGGACTGGGCCAGCCCCCTGTGCTGCGGAGATCCTTCTGGTTGGAGGCTGGCTCGGTCAACTTTGCCCTGATCACAGCTGATGTGGCATTGGCTGCTGACCACCCGGCCAAGTACGAGGTGCAGAGGCAATTCCTGGAGCTCCATGACGCTCAGACGAAAAGGTAGGAATGGATGAGAGAAGGAATTACACTTCATTGATCCAAAAGAGTGTTTTGCCACCACCAGTATCTGACATCAATAGACACGCATACATACAAAGCAGAGACATGATTGTGCTGTCTATCTCATTCTGTATTCCAGGCTGTGGTTTCTCTGGCCAGATGAGAACGGGCGTAACAAGCGTAGCAGGAATAAGTGTGGCTGCCTGGGTGGCTGTCGTTTTTATGGGGGCACCAACACGGGCCTGGACTTCTTCCGCCTGGAGGAGATGACCCCGTCCTCCAGCTCCGCCTTCTCCAGCGCTGAGTCAGATATGAGCTATGGCCAATCACTGCTGCAGCCTGGAGACTGGATCATCACCAAGGAGACGCACAAACTGTTTGATGGTACATGAGTTTCAGTTGTGTACAGTACTGTGCAGATGTCTTAGGCACTCTAGATATTGTTTGAATCTAGAAAAATTCAGGTTTTGTGTGTCAGAAGAAAAGAGCAATGCATGTATTTCCAAAACTTCATCTGCTATTAAATGCAATGCTAGAGGGAATTTTACTTTTGTTACAGAAAGTAACATTCTTTAATAGACCACATTTCAGATGATGTAGTGTAGAGCCATGTATTACTGTTGAACAATTCTTTCTACCCAGTCGAACCAAGCTGTGTGGAGTTACTTACATTCAGTTGTTTGTTTGAACTGCTGGTCGCGATTCTACAGAAGACTTTATGAAGCACAGTCTATTGCGCCTACATAAAACTGCTGGAGGCAAAATTCAAAATAAGATGCATTAGAAGTGTTATTTATATTAATTATATTAAATAAATTAACTTATTTGCAAATATGATTGAAAGACATTGCCTTCTAATCAAACCCAAACATTCAAACAAACTATTGCGCTGGTCACCCTAACCAAAGTCAGACATTGAATTCCAATGCAAGAGACTCTCAGTCCAACTTACAACTCTCGCTCCCGACATCCGAAGCAGCACAGTGCAAAATTTAAGTTTCTTTTTCACTAACACAATACACGATCAACACCTTCACTTCATCCAAGAGTTGCATAATATAACAGGGAACAGGAACCAACTACAGAGTTAGTCACAGTATACTGGCTAACTACTCAAGCCACCATATAAGTGAACATTGGCCTATTAAGCCAAATATATATTATATTTGGTAGTCTAATAATCAATATGTATTAGCAATTAACTTCAGCTGATTGTAAGGCTATTTTGCCTAATTCTAACAAGATCATCAGTCATCAATTTATGGGGAAATCATAATAAGAGCACATTGGATAGTAGGCTGTAGTACTAAATGGTATAGTAATTTTATTTCTCAACATTTGTATTAATTTGTGCCTGGCTCATTTTAGGGCTAGTGTAGATGTGCACAGGTTTACAGGCATCCACTTCTCTACAGATTGCTCGTGCACTGTCCTTTAAAAATCAGAGCAAGTTTTTGCCACAGATTTGTTAAAGTTATATTATCAGGTAAACCATGTCCTGGGTCTTAAATGAGATACTACAATCTAGAGTACATAATCCTCTACCAGCATTCATTATAATTTAATTCTTGAACAATCAGAGGTATTTTTTTTTCAATTGTTTTACGGTGCATTCACTGCAGTGTTGGTCTTGCAAAGCATTTAGTGACATTAAAAAAGTCTCAAGGTCTTAAATTGAATGTCATCAAACCTGCAGTCACCCTGTTTAGTTATATCAGCCAGTGCATGGTGACACAATGATAACAAACAGGTATGCTAATGATCATTGACATAATGCACTGATAGAACCAACCTGATTAACTGAAACAGAAATGGGTATAGAAGGATCTAAACTGGGTGAAGGACAATCAAACTAAGAGGTGAGGAGGTGACACGTGACATTTTTGTTTAATTATTTTAGATTTTCCATGATTTCTGCTCTATAGCGTATACGTTTTATATTTAGAAACTTTTATTTCTATATTTTTTAAAGCATCTTCTTTTTACACAGTTTTTTTTACAGGTGCCTAAGACTTTTGCACAGTACTGTACATCAAAAGGTGGATATACTTCTATGAAAAGTGTTCTGTGTGTGGAAGACATCTAACCTATAGTGCTGTTACTTTGTATCCTCTTCTCCAGGTAAGGGGGTGGGAGTAAAGAGGGACACCTGTACCCCCAGTCCAGCCTTGGACATTGGATTACGGAGTCAGCACCTGAGTCTGCAGGTGCCTCAGCGATCCCACAGTTCAGCCTCCTCCTCAGAAGAAAACAGTTCCTCAAGCGCAGCTCTGCCCCTTCTGGCCGGGGAAAGGGATAGCCCGTCTCCCAGCACTGAGGAACACATATTCCCCATGAACAGCAAGATCACTGTCGAGTGAGTAGCACATGAGGGCTCCAGCGCGGCACCAGGCGTTTTCACAACTCGCGGCCTGCATGCTAGTCCACGTAACTTACTTTCTGTCCTTAACCTCTTCTCTCCTCACAGGACTCTAACCGATGTCCCTGAAGGGTCTCCCGTCTCCCCCAACAGCACCCAGGAGCGCTCCAACCTCCGCTCCCCCCTTCGCTCGCCTCTTAAGCGCCAGTCCTCCGTGCACTCCGGCCGGCTGGGCAGCACTAAGAGCCTGTCTGCCGCCGTCTTCACCGACAAGCCTCCGCCGGCCCTCTCCGGCGTCCAGTTCAGCAGTGAGGTGTCCCGTAGTGACGAGAATGTCCTCGACTCGCCTCGCCAGCGCCGGAGCTACGGTTCCTTCCCTTTTACACCATCTGCGGACTCGAACACTTTCCACCAGTACCGCTCTGCCGACTCTAGCATGTCGGTGGCGGACAGTGAGGCTTACTTCTCAGCAGCTGAGGACTTTGAGCCCATCAGCAGTGCAGACGAGGGTCCAGGGACCTACCCTGGCAGGAAGAAGAAAAGGAGGCAGCAGCAGTATCCCCCCCAGCAGCAGCCCTACCACATGGACCACTACAGGTGGGAACCATACATGTTAACCCTCTGCTTTCGAACTTTACCACAACTTACCTAGTGTGTTCTGGGTCACCTTACCTGGTAAACGAAAGGAAAACAACAAATTCATAAAAAATAGTTTTTTGTGATTTTCCTCCAATTCTCTCTAATCCTGCCTTGTCGGTAGCTCCGTAACTCCTTACAGATCTGTGGGATGACGAGGTGCGAACACGTGGTTCATCCAGCCACACACAGCTAAACTGTGGCACAGCTGGTGATCCCCCAGGAGAGGGTTGTGAACCATTGATCTAACCCAAATCCTGGGCAGCGCAATGCCAATCTTGCGCTGCCTCATGACAGTCAGAGAACCCATGTTCAGGCTTGAACTCATGACCATCGTGTCGTAGACTGTCCTGCAATGCAGCAACTTAGCCAGTACGCCACGCAGACCGCCAAACAAACAAATTCTACAGTTAAATCTGCAATGTAAAAATTTGACAAATACAAAAAATACAAAAACTATGCTTTAGGACACGTAAACGTTAGTAACAAGCATATTGGATCCAGAGGTTAAAAACATCAATTTAAGTAATACTAACTATAGACACTATTTGCATATTAGCAAGCAATGCATATTATGGACAAAATAATGTACATTTTAAAAAAATTGGCTATTTTGTCCATGTATTGTTCCTGTGTTCAATAAACATATAAAAATATAAAGCTACATGGTGCATCTTTAAACCAGTCTGTTGTGGATTGTGATTGTAGCCGCAGCTCCATCTACCACAGTGTGGAGGGTCCTCTCACCTACGTGTTGAATGGGGATCTCATCACGGAGCCCAGGCCCCTGCCCATGCTGCCCCCTCTACCAGCTCACCCCATTCCTAGCCATCAGTCTCAGGCCTCGTTTGTGTCCGCAATGGGGTTAGAGGAGGAGGGCTCCGTGGAGGTGGAGAAGCCCCCAGAGCCAGGTCTGGTTACACGACAGCCCCACGTCATGGCCTGCTATCAGAGCTACCTAGCCCACTACCAGGTAAGGCTGAGACAGTATAATCTCAGAACTCAAAATACCTTCTTCAAATATTCTTTATTCAAAGCATGTTATTAAGTATACACATGGAATATTACAAAATTAAATTATTTTGACAAAAAATATTAACCAGAATGCAAACACTTACAAAATTTACCAGATGCTTTTATCCAAAGCGACTTTTAGTAGCGAGTGCATACAATTTGTCATACTGCAAACAGGGAATGAAATCCTCCTAACATAAACAAGAGTGTCCCAAAGATTGTTCCCAGATACAGGAGAACATTCTGGAGCAGTGTGATCTCAGCAGGTTGATGTTTTTCAGACATGGGAGGGGTATCATGGTCGGTAGTGTGATCTTAAAATAGTGTACATTGTCTAGTCAAACGTCCTGAATTGACCGTACTCCAAGCCATTCTCCCATGGTGTAATGCCCAAGGTGGGATATTCTTTAACAGTAGCTAATCTGTATGTACAGTTGTACTCAAAAGTTTGCCTACCCCTGGAGAATTGGTAATAGATGTACCATTTTCAGAGAAAAGCTGATCATAATTAATTGGCCGGTTATTTTTATTCATATTTATTTATGCAGTTATTTTCTGCTCCCCATGGCTCAGTATCTAGCCTGCTCAGTGTATCCACGTGAGAGATAACCTCATGACTATTTATACACAGACACTATTTGCAATTTTAAATGCCAAAGGTGTCAGAAATGATCCTTTATTTGCCATTTTAACCTGTGTGTGTCACCTTGTGTGTCTGTAACAAGACCAAACATTCAAGGGTATGTAAACTTTTGATCAGGGCCATTTGTGTGATTTCTGTTGATTTATGAATGGCTTCATATGATCACTGTCCTTACATTAGTCGGATGTTTTGCATTATTATTCATATTGTTCAAAACACTGCTGACATTACACAATTTTGGCCAAGGTTTGCAAACTTATGAGCACAACTGTATCTGAAAAAAAGTTAGGTCTCCATTAACAAATCAAAGTAGGCCAAGGCTTTGCCGGTGTATAGAGTCTAGATCACTTCTATTATGAATAGATCTATCGCTCAAAGGAGTTTAAGATCAGAGCGGGTGAAAGTGAAAGCATCTGACCAGGAACCAAAAGGAGTGACTAATAGTTGTTTAGATGACAACATTCAACAACGTTTATTTGTTAGCAGATGAACAATAAAAGTATTGCAATTGGTTGGGCTTAAAAAAGCAAATCATTGTAACATTACCTGAACACTTCCTAGATGAAATCCTTGCTGGCCAAATTAAAGGTGTGGTGTTCTCCAACCCTGTATGATCAGGTAGAACCATGACACCTCTAGCCAAATGAAAGGTGTGGTGTTCTCCAACCCTGTATGGTCAGGTAGAACCATGACACCTCTAGTCAAATGAAAGGTGTGGTGTTCTCCAACCCTGTATGGTCAGGTAGAACCATGATACCTCTAGTCAAATGAAAGGTGTGGTGTTCTCCAACCCTGTATGGTCAGGTAGAACCATGACACCTCTAGCCAAATGAAAGGTGTGGTGTTCTCCAACCCTGTATGGTCAGGTAGAACCATGACACCTCTAGTCAAATGAAAGGTGTGGTGTTCTCCAACCCTGTATGGTCAGGTAGAACCATGACACCTGTAGTCAAATGAAAGGTGTGGTGTTCTCCAACCCTGTATGGTCAGGTAGAACCATGACACCTCTAGTCATGACATCTTCAGCCATTTGACTGTCTTCTGAATACACCCCAGGTGTCCAATTGGTCTCAGAAGCAGCCCACCAATAAGAGGACCTCCAAGTCCTCACTGCACAGGCCCCTGGACCTGGACACACCCACCAGTGAGGAGAGCTCCGCCTCCTTTGACCAGCTCTCTGTTCCCAGTTTTAAGGTAAAAGCAAGTCCATTGTGTTTGTTTTGTGATGCTTTGTGTGTAAGATTATCCATTGAGTGGTGTGTGGTCTAAATCCTTCTTATTATGTGTAGGTGGTGAAACAAGGCCTCTCTGCCAGCTCTCTACTTGACAGAGGCCTTTCGTTGTTGGGAGACACAATCAAGTATTTTGAATTTATTTTTCTTGCCTTGTGTTGACTACTAACAAGTGTGCTGTATGTGTGCCTGTACACAGTACCGGTATGTTGCTTGTTTTGGTGCTGTGTAATTAGAGTGCATATTTAAAGTTTTTTTGTTATAATAATTTTAATCAGTCTACTTATCTACTAATCTGGACAATGTGATCTGATTGTTCACGTGATGGATGTACACGGTTGCCAAAATATTCATTACTCAATAGAGAAAAAAGAAATGACTGAATTCACAGGCACTTACATACCTGCCAACCTTGAGACATTTTTTGAAGTACCACTTCAGCACGGATACAGTGTATCACGTGGTGCACAGCATTCGTGAAGTGGGCATTCCACCATCTCAATAAGCCCACAAAAACAGCATATGCACACTTTGAATAAATTACTAATTTATTAAGTTAATACACTGACTTTACTTTATTACAGCCTTTTCCCATTGATTGTCATTCAACAACCAAAAAATTTAAAAAAAAAAAGAGTCTTATAAAAAGTGTCAATTTTAACCATAGAATTAGAATGAAAACATCCCATTAGGGCCTGTTCATATTAATATTAATAAAGAGTAGGGCACTCCAGTAAGAAATATTCCCATTCTTGGGACAGATGCTGTCAGTCTCCAGGTAATAGGTTTTTCCCCGCTATACATAACGTTTGCAGTCTAAAAAAGAGGGCTGGGAGTGTGTTGTATGTGAAACCTGCCATTATATTGTTAACCTGCCATTAATTAGTAAGTCCGCCTCCTCATTATATTGTTATTAATTAGTAAGTCCGCCTCCTCATTCAACATCACCAGTGTCTACCCCTACTGACTAGGGCTTACTGCTCTGCACTAGCATTAAACAATGCTGTATATAACGTGCTGTTACATGAATCAAAACACTCGTTAAACATTACGTTTAACATTTTGATTACAACTATAGCTGTCTATACGCGTCTTTTATTGAGAAAGGTCTCTACTGTTAGTTGACTAGAAGTTGTGAAGTTAGCTGCACATGCTAATAAATGGCATAAATGATATCTATGCAAAATGTTTCAAAATGTTTCTGATTGTGTCAGAGTTTCAAAGTAGTCTGTTATTCTGAAGTCTGTCAGTCATTTATTCAGTAAGATTTTGAAGATCTTCTCTGTGATTCTCACACTTGTTTTATTTTGCGTCATTCTCTCTCTGACAATAGCCAACCGTACACTCCATTGGATAAGAAGGGGATGGAGAACACAGATGAGCCCACCACTGAAGACTGGAGCCTGGAGCAGCCCCTCGCCCAAACCAGAACCACTGCCATTGTGGAGGTGAAAGGAGCCATCAATGTTGTGCTCACCCCGCTAGTAGCTGAAGCTCTGGACAGGTAAAAAAATAAATATGTACTATTCTTTGGAACACCCTGGCTGGAATGACACAGGTCTGACAGCTTTGCTCTGACACAGGTCTGACACAGCTTTGCTCTGACACAGGTCTGACGCCGCTTCGCTCTGACGCCGCTTCGCTCTGACGCCGCTTCGCTCTGACGCCGCTTCGCTCTGACGCCGCTTCGCTCTGACGCCACTTCGCTCTGAAACAGTTTGCTCTGACGCCGCTTTGCTCTGAAACAGTTTGCTCTGACGTCGCTTTGCTCTGAAACAGTTTGCTCTGACGTCGCTTTGCTCTGACCCCGCTTTGCTCTGAAACCGTTTGCTCTGACGCCGCTTTGCTCTGACGCCGCTTTGCTCTGACGCCGCTTTGCTCTGACGCCGCTTTGCTCTGACGCCGCTTTGCTCTGACGCCGCTTTGCTCTGACGCCGCTTTGCTCTGACGCCGCTTTGCTCTGACGCCGCTTTGCTCTGAAGCAGTTTGCTCTGAAGCAGTTTGCTCTGAAGCAGTTTGCTCTGAAGCAGTTTGCTCTGAAGCAGTTTGCTCTGACACAGTGATTTAGATCCCTGCAGTACTCAAAACCCCCAAGATGTAATTTCCTTCTGCAATCTGTCTCCCCAATCTAACTTTGACCACCCGCTCCCCTTGATATATACTAGGAATATATCTCTCTAAATCTACAATGTATGGGGTGTTCTTTCAGATACATTGAGTCCATGGTCCATTATGTCAGTATACGCCACCCTGCAGCCATTCTGGATGACCTGCATGGGAAGGTCCTCAATGAAGCCTATCAGATCAGCAAGTCCACTGTGACTGAATCAGTAAGTGAATCTTTGCAATAAGTAAATATGCCCAGTAGGGCACACTAATGAAGATATAGATGTGTCCTTACACTGTCTGTTTTTTAAAACATTCCACCCATTCTAGAGCTCAGCCAAGCAGGAGCAGAAACTCTCCAAGACAGAGGGGACCACAGGCTCCCTCAACACGCCCCATGGCCAAACTGATCTGACCGTCAAACCAGACAACGTGAAGATCAAGGGCCTGCAAGCTAACGTGTCAATTCCTAAGGTAGAAAAGTTGCCGAGTAATTGTGTCATTAGCCCAACCAAATTTCCCTAAAAACGGTTTGCACTTATTTGAAGTAGACAGAGCAGTGAACTTTGACCCAATGCTGACCTTCCCAGAGTTGCTTGTCAAAAGCCCAACTAATCTTTCCCTTGGCATGTGTAGGTGAACCTTTGTCTGCTCCAGGCTTCTGTGGAAGAGTGTTCTCCCTCCAACTCCAGTAAGAGCCATATCACTCATGTCTCCCTGGTTGCGCTCTGCTTCGACAGGATTGCCACACAGTTTCGCATGAACAGGTAACCTCATAACCATCAGCTTTTATCCGCCAAGTCTTACGTCAGAGAGACACTGGCTGATGCCATATGGACCCTCCTGTGTTTCTCGACAGGGGCATAGTGGAGGAGACACCCAACACTACCGAGCACGGGCGGCCCTCCGTTAACTTGGAGAAGTATGCATCTGCCACCAAGATGCAGCCACAGTCCTCAGGGTCGCTGCGATCCAATGCTGGCATTGAAAAGGGCAAGGAGATTGCTGCGAAACTTAACATTCACCGCATCCACAGCCAACTACGAGGCCTGGATTCCAAAGGTGGGAATAAGCTATTTTTCGCCGAAACAAAGCCTTTATTGTCAAATAGCTGTCAAATGTATTTGCAGAGTTTGCCGGTTTGGAAACAATGCCTTTCTGAATTTTTGTCTTGCGTTTCAGACATCGGGACGTGTGCCATCACTGCAATCCCCTTTGAAAAGTCCAAAGTGCTGTTCAGTCTGGAGGAAATGGATGAATTTGCGCTGATAGATGAGACAGAAAACCAGGCTAATGCAGACCTGGCCCGCACAGCTGCCTCCCTGGAGAAGTGGGGCTGGATCATGTTTGAGTGTGGTATTGAGAACCTTACCGTCAAAGGTAATGTGTCATATGTACCTAATAATTAGTTTTCGGTGATTTAGCAGAACCCCATATCCAAAGCAAATTACAGTTTGTGAATTAAACTTGTAATATCGACCTGGAACAACCACATTATGTTCATATGTGCGTGAACTTAAAGAATATTATATTACCTTTCATCCAAACACGTCGCAGAGCTGGCCGATTCTTTGTGAACTGCTCATTCAACATGGGAGCCCTTAGGCAGATCATGCGTGGGATGATTACGCTCAACAACTGTACTTTCATGATTGAATTTATAGGCGCCAGATCGGGATGCAAGGAGTCACTGGAGAGTGACATGGAAAGGTAGATAATTTGACTTGTCTAACCCAAATCCTGTGCAGCGCAATGCCGATTTACGCTGCCTCATGCTGGATGTCCGAGAAGCCATAGTCAGGCTGGAACCACTGACTATCATGGAGTAGTTTGTCCTGGAGGCAGCGACTTAGCCCACTACAGCCGGCAGACCCCCTCATGTTTAGATACCTTTTAACAATATACGGTTTTGCCTATATCATTTCATGTGCGAAGTGCTTGACTTCAAAGCCAAAAAAACAAAAAATGCATCACTGTTTAAATACTTTTGGAATTTAGATAAAAATTGACTAAATGAAGGATGAAACATTTTTAGCTTTGTAATATAAGATAGTAATATATCTGCTATTCAATTGAGAAGCTGTACACCTTCTCTTCATCAGTTTCAGTAAATAACTGATAATCTCCTGATAATCTCATCCGAACAATGGCCAACGTTACATACTGTACTTCTTTGCCAATAAATAACAAATTGCATCTTTGTTTGTTATAATGTAAAGCCACTTAACTAAACATATCATACTAAGTGGAGTGTTGGGAATTACTGTGCTGTGTAAAATCACCTTTTATATTTTGAAATATCCAAAAATATATGTATTTTTCTAAGTTGGTCTGGCCAAAAGTAAAAGTCTGACTTGTGCAATGGGAGGGAAGCATTGATTTGTGTGGTTTGTTGCTGTAATACAGTTAACCACCAAAAGGTAGGAGCAAATCAGAGAGTTCCTCTTAAATGGATTTACCCAAACCCTCTTTCTCTCTCTCTCTCTCTCTCTCTCTCTGTGTGTGTGTGTGTG